>WAAB01012906.1:93628-150225 GCA_013389865.1 Piaya cayana | reverse complement strand
CTGCCAACCTGATCTTCTCTTATGGTCAAACGCTTCAAGATTGTAAGTGACTTTCCCTCTAAAGAAAAATATTGCTGTAAGGTATCCTCAGAAGGATACAGAGCAATAACAACCTCCTAAACATACTTTTATTTAAGTTCACATTTTCTGAGATCTTAAGCTGTGATAAAAACACTTAAAGGTCTTGTCCCCTGATTCTCCTGGAGACACATCATCCATAACATGATTAGAGGTCTAGCTAAACAATGCATCCCACAACTCCAAAGAGTATTACTTCCTTGCTGAAGTGAAATGAAATCACAAGGCCACTTTTTAAAAGGTGCCCTTTGCATTAACTGTAAGGCTGGACCTGCATCAGTATTTCTCTATAAATATCCCACTGTCATATTGTTTTCTGAGCAGTTAGTAGCAGAATCGAACATTTTAACTCTTATGCCATCCAAACCAGCTCAGAATGGCATTGTTATTAAAGTCCCTGTCACCACTGCCACTGGGAATAGCTTGATTATTAGAATCATAGAATGGTTTGGGTTGGAAGAGACCTTGAAGATCATCTGGTTTCAACTCTCCTGCCATGGGCAGGGATTAGTAGTGCAATGCCAGCAGAGAACAAATAAAACACTGGTGCTAGGACAGCCACAGCATGGGAAGGTGGGCTCAAGTCTCAGCTTTGTAAAATAAAAAGTAAAGCTGCCCACTGCATATATCCATGAACATCAGTCTCTGAAGCTCATGTCAAAGCGTCACAGGTCAGTTGAAAGCTAAGTAGAGGAACTTAGGGGCGTGGTGTAGTGGTGGACTTGGCAGTGCTAGATTAAGGGTTGGACTTGATGATCTCCAAATGTCTTTTCCAACCTAAATGATTCTGTATCTCCAAAATTTGCCCAATGGGTTCAGCAGTGGATCAGTAACAACTGAAGCCCCAAAGTTTTTTTTCTCTGAAAACAATTAACTACAACATTTGCATTCCTCTGAGGCATGCCCAAAACAAGTTGCCCCCATTTTCCAAGAGGATTGCTACACCCTTTAATCCAAAGGGGCACAGTCTTCAATGAAGCGCATGAATTAATACTCAAATGCCAATCGAATCTAAGTCAGGGACTTGGTTTCATAACTATCTGGCCAGTAGTAGGAGGACATCGTGAACTGCAAAAATACTGCAACTGTTCTTTGGACTTAATGTGTGTGAGTATATATACATATGTATAAAATACATAATGACTCAACTATATTAAGGATATTTTTATTACTTCCTTGAAGTAATTTACTTTATTCTGTAGTGGGACAGAACAATATATAATCACTACTTCTCTGAAGTTAAAGGTAAAGAGAAAACTTTAAAACCTAGGTGTTTCATATACAGAACTCTACTCTTGTTCTATGGAGAGCAGAAGCTCACCAAGACCTGTGCTGGGTATGAGCCTAAGAAATGCTCAAGCTTGTTTTACTGCAAAAGGTCACAAACCTGCTGTCTGTGCTGAACATGCTCTTTGTGGCAGCATTTACTGCACTTCTACAGTTTCCATTTATATCCAGAGTTGTATGAAAACTGGAATATCCAGCATTATGTATATTCCACTATTTAAACATTTGCTTTAAGCCTAAATTACCTCCCCTCTAGAACTACCACTTTCCATACAATGATTGAAATTTTATTTTTTAACCATTTCATTTCTGTATTTTGCTGCTTCCAGCTGAATTGCTTTGATGCCTAGGGGAAGATGGCCTCTGTCTTTGTTAGCGTCTGCACAAAGCTTTTCAGCAGGTCCACAATGCAACACTGTTATTAAATTCTTATGATACCCTGAGAAGTTAACAGCCAGGGAAATCAGTTTATCAAGAGAAAGGAAAGCAGAGTATCTAAGTTACACTGAAAGTCAAAATTATTTGTTTGTTAAATTGACCCAGGTCAACCTGATCTGAAATAAAATATTTACATACATATTTTCCTGGGGAAAAAAGAGGAAATATTTCTACAGAGTCTAAATTGCATACATAAGGGGAAGAAAAAAGGAATGGAAAAGTTCCCTTCTCAACATGGTTTGTAGCCCAACTTCCATATTTCTAAAGCAGTTACTGAAGAGCTAAGTGCATATGCATCATGAAAGAATAATCAAAATCCAATTATTGGAAAAAAACCACCTTCGCATAGAAAATACTCCTTTATGACACCTGTCTATTGTCCATCATTTTGTGGTTAAAATTATCTTCTCACCTTACTGATAAACTGTAGACACAAGGCCAACAAATTCTGATTTGCCCACAAAGAACTGCAAGGAGAATTTGATAAAGAAATCAATAATTTTGTGTTAAGTAAAAAGGGTCCAGCAGAACACAGCTACTGCTACTACCTATTCTGTGACTGCTGCTCATCACAGCTATCCCATGAGGCCAGGGGCATGGAAGCAAAATTGTACTCTGTCATGCCACTTAAGCCCAGAGCATCCTGTACCTACACAGTCAGATAAAACTAAGTCTGCAGAAGCAAACTAGGTACAATACTCTTTTCTAACTTAAAGTAACATAAGATGCCCTGCGATACACAAGTAGACAAGACTCCACAAGTAGTACATTCATGACTGCCACATCAAAAATGTGAGAGCTGCAGAGCAGGAAGTCCCAATGCCACAACAGACACACCTTGATAACAATACCTGTGCACACAAAACTAAGAACAGAACTGCGATATGCAAACAGACGTGTCAAGACTAGAAAAAGTCACCCGATACGTTAGAAGCCACCATAAACCATATCTTACACAAACATTAAGCACCAGCTAAACGTACAAGAACAGCACCTCACTTAACTTCATATCTGACACACTAGCTGCATTTCATAAAAACAGCTCTCCCTTTTAAAAGTTTAATTTAGATTAACAGCTACTTCTCTGAGTAGGTTGTGATCAGCACTTTAGGGGTAAACCAGACAGATAAAGATGTTAGAAATTATATCTGGCTGGTATTTCAAGTCAACTTTTGCCACTGACAGAAGCTTGGTAAAAGGTAGAGAAAGAGTTTGCACACCAGGTCATATCATCATCATCATTAGGGGTGTGTGAAATAATCTGTTTATGGAACAGATTTTCATCTCTTACCTGCATTCATTCTAAAACCGAGATGCTGTTTAGTCAATTCTAGTACAGAAAAGACCTCAGAAAAATATCTCTACATAGCCTCATTGAATCAAAGTTCAATTTGCTCTAACACTGTAACAAATATATATTTCTGTAATCTGTATCTATCTCCTACTCTTATGGAGGTATCAACAAAATTCAGAGTGATATACTTATCTGCAATACATAAAAGAATCACATCACCTCATAAGCGGTAGCACAGCAATATAGTGGCAGAGCATGAAACAGTAATCAAAGTCCTGAAAAATACACCATTGTCAGCATTGTACAGTGGTACCAGTGTATTATAGCACCTTGGTTTAAAATAAATCAACCTAAGTGCCTGCTTTGGTAAGCACTTCAAATTCACTGTACATCAGCATTTGGGGGGGTAATACACAAAGAAACAAATCAGGAAATGTGAATTGTAAATAACAGTTCAATTAGCAGGTTTATATTACTCATTTCCTAATAAACTTTCTGCCTGCACCTAGGCGCAATCCCTCCCACAGCCTTCCCCCCCCTCATTTACATGTCTGTGCTCTTTTTTCCTGCAAGCCCCTTTGCCCTTTCCATCATGAAGTATATTACTGCACTGTCAGAGCAAAGCAGTTCCGAACAACAGGGAGCCCAGCTGGGATAGGAAGAGGGCAGCAGGCTCTAGCATTAACATAATTATCCTGCCATGCTCCTGGCCCCTGGGGCTGGCAGCGCATCAGCCACGTCCTGCCCAGTCAGGGGGGCAATACCGGGTCTCCTCCCCATCAACCTGTGGCAGGGTCCCCAGCCAGCCCCTCTGCCTAGTTACCTCTCTACCTCTGCCCAGTGTACCTGCTGCATCTCCTTGTGCACTACCCAAAAGGGGTTTTGCACAGCAATCGCTCCTTGCCTTGGAGCTTCTGGGAAGTCTAGGGGTTCTTATTGCCAGCAGGAACCAGACTCTGAAACAAAATTCCAATTGCAAAGCAACGTTCTCCAGGCACAACTTTCAGCCCTACCTATTGCCTGGATTTCTCCACAAAAGAAAGAAGCTGGGGGGGAACCAAACCAAAAAAAAACCAAAAACCACACAACAAAAAAAAGGCAGACCATTACAAGGTTGGCTTGCTTTTTCTTTCTGGGGTTTGCAGCGCTGGAGGATTTTGAGCGGCAAAGCTATTATACAGCCTTTGGTTCCAGGCCTGCCAAAACACAGGGCACAGCTACTGGGTAAGGATCGGAGCCCATGACAGGGTTTCAGCTGTGCAAATACGCATCAAGGAAATTCCAAGTATCACCATGCAGTGCCCATCTCAGATGCAAAATCTACAAAACTCCAATTTAAAGACAGCTTACAATGGTTCTGCCCTTCCTAACTAATAATGCTTAATATCTAAGAAATACTGCTGCATATCAAATGCTTTGGGTAGCAAACTACAACTCGGAATACTAATTTGCATGTCCCCTCTTTAAATAAAGAAAATATTTACATTTTCTCTGCCATGTATTTCAATACAGTTCCCCTTATTAGCTCTTTTACTTGTATACACGTTACTTATACAGAGTATAAGCCCAGGTATGAAAAAGAAAGAAGAAAAATAAATATACTTGCCAGTAAAAGACACTACTTTCTTCATATTATACAAGACAATCCCAAAAATTGCTGGGAAAAAAAGCCCTTAGTTCTAATATAACTTTTAATTTCATAAAATGATACATATTCTCTAATTCCCCTTAACAATGGAAGGCACAACAGAAATGTAATACAGTCTTATTAAAATCATGTTTTGTGGACTGTGCAAAGCTGGATTTACTTATCACTTGTGAAGCAAAATTTCTTTCACCTCATTTATTTTCATTTATCTAGCAGTGTCAGAGAGGGAAACAATCAGAAGCAATTTTATATTGTATTTTAAACGCTCGGTCGTTATATTATCAGTACAAAGAAACGTAACACACAGTACCCCACGTCACAACAGTCTGTCAGAGAAAGAAAACTTGCGAACTAGCACTAGCTGTATAATTTTAATATTCTACAAAGCAACTGCTATTCCTCGACTCCATAATGGTAGCAAAAACTACATATTGTGAAAATTGTGCCNAGAGCATGAAACAGTAATCAAAGTCCTGAAAAATACACCATTGTCAGCATTGTACAGTGGTACCAGTGTATTATAGCACCTTGGTTTAAAATAAATTAACCTAAGTGCCTGCTTTGGTAAGCACTTCAAATTCACTGTACATCAGCATTTGGGGGGGTAATACACAAAGAAACAAATCAGGAAATGTGAATTGTAAATAACAGTTCAATTAGCAGGTTTATATTACTCATTTCCTAATAAACTTTCTGCCTGCACCTAGGCGCAATCCCTCCCACAGCCTTCCCCCCCCTCATTTACATGTCTGTGCTCTTTTTTCCTGCAAGCCCCTTTGCCCTTTCCATCATGAAGTATATTACTGCACTGTCAGAGCAAAGCAGTTCCGAACAACAGGGAGCCCAGCTGGGATAGGAAGAGGGCAGCAGGCTCTAGCATTAACATAATTATCCTGCCATGCTCCTGGCCCCTGGGGCTGGCAGCGCATCAGCCACGTCCTGCCCAGTCAGGGGGGCAATACCGGGTCTCCTCCCCATCAACCTGTGGCAGGGTCCCCAGCCAGCCCCTCTGCCTAGTTACCTCTCTACCTCTGCCCAGTGTACCTGCTGCATCTCCTTGTGCACTACCCAAAAGGGGTTTTGCACAGCAATCGCTCCTTGCCTTGGAGCTTCTGGGAAGTCTAGGGGTTCTTATTGCCAGCAGGAACCAGACTCTGAAACAAAATTCCAATTGCAAAGCAACGTTCTCCAGGCACAACTTTCAGCCCTACCTATTGCCTGGATTTCTCCACAAAAGAAAGAAGCTGGGGGGGAACCAAACCAAAAAAAACCCAAAAAAACGAACAAAAAAAGGCAGATCATTACAAGGTTGGCTTGCTTTTTCTTTCTGGGGTTTGCAGCGCTGGAGGATTTTGAGCGGCAAAGCTATTATACAGCCTTTGGTTCCAGGCCTGCCAAAACACAGGGCACAGCTACTGGGTAAGGATCGGAGCCCATGACAGGGTTTCAGCTGTGCAAATACGCATCAAGGAAATTCCAAGTATCACCATGCAGTGCCCATCTCAGATGCAAAATCTACAAAACTCCAATTTAAAGACAGCTTTCAATGGTTCTGCCCTTCATNTCATTACAAGGTTGGCTTGCTTTTTCTTTCTGGGGTTTGCAGCGCTGGAGGATTTTGAGCGGCAAAGCTATTATACAGCCTTTGGTTCCAGGCCTGCCAAAACACAGGGCACAGCTACTGGGTAAGGATCGGAGCCCATGACAGGGTTTCAGCTGTGCAAATACGCATCAAGGAAATTCCAAGTATCACCATGCAGTGCCCATCTCAGATGCAAAATCTACAAAACTCCAATTTAAAGACAGCTTACAATGGTTCTGCCCTTCCTAACTAATAATGCTTAATATCTAAGAAATACTGCTGCATATCAAATGCTTTGGGTAGCAAACTACAACTCGGAATACTAATTTGCATGTCCCCTCTTTAAATAAAGAAAATATTTACATTTTCTCTGCCATGTATTTCAATACAGTTCCCCTTATTAGCTCTTTTACTTGTATACACGTTACTTATACAGAGTATAAGCCCAGGTATGAAAAAGAAAGAAGAAAAATAAATATACTTGCCAGTAAAAGACACTACTTTCTTCATATTATACAAGACAATCCCAAAAATTGCTGGGAAAAAAAGCCCTTAGTTCTAATATAACTTTTAATTTCATAAAATGATACATATTCTCTAATTCCCCTTAACAATGGAAGGCACAACAGAAATGTAATACAGTCTTATTAAAATCATGTTTTGTGGACTGTGCAAAGCTGGATTTACTTATCACTTGTGAAGCAAAATTTCTTTCACCTCATTTATTTTCATTTATCTAGCAGTGTCAGAGAGGGAAACAATCAGAAGCAATTTTATATTGTATTTTAAACGCTCGGTCGTTATATTATCAGTACAAAGAAACGTAACACACAGTACCCCACGTCACAACAGTCTGTCAGAGAAAGAAAACTTGCGAACTAGCACTAGCTGTATAATTTTAATATTCTACAAAGCAACTGCTATTCCTCGACTCCATAATGGTAGCAAAAACTACATATTGTGAAAATTGTGCCATACTTTAAAAATTGCTTAAGAGTAATTAATTTTCACAATGTAGGCATTCTTTTCTGCCATCACAGTTATGACAACTTGGTAGGAGCATGTCTCTCCGAACTGGGAGCAAGGGGGCATTTAAAAATAGTGCTTTGCATTAAATTTACTCTAGGTCACAAGGGTCACCAATAAAACACTAGAATAACCTAGGGTTTGCAAGATATTTTAACACAGTCAAGAGCCTTCCTACACGGTCACAAGCTCATATATTTACTATGACTTGATTTAGACTTTTAGGACCGGAAAGTTAGAGAGGAAAAGCTTTGTCAACTACCTCATGATCCTTTCAACTGTCTCCTTTGCCCCACAAGCCATTTACCGTCACATTGATGATGTAAAATTGAATAGCACTTGCAACATTAACTACAGCTTTTCTCATTCAACAGTTCTGAACATAAATGACCTTGGTTATCCATAAACCAGGAAAAGTAGCTTACATTTTAAATTACAAGAAAATAGAAGAAAACTCAAAATTCAACCACAATAATTCTCTATTAAGAATTTGAGTACAAGCAAGTCATCAAGTAGCTTTTGCTGTTGGCAGCAAGTGTTTTGTACTTAGAGACATGTTGCCAGCAGACAACAACAGAAAGTTGTAATGTTAGTTAAATTAATCATTTTTCTTATTAATGCAAACAATGTGAGTGGAATGTGCACAAAATAAACTTGTGAATGGAAATACAATTTTTCTCCTTATTTAATGGCATGATCTTTAGATCAGATCCACATCTCAATTAAGTCAATAGGAGATTTTTTAATTTGATTTTACACAGCCCAAGGTCAGAACACTGCAACAGCTCAGATAACTAGAAGGGAAGCTGTGGCTTAAGCTTCTGATACAGGATGTGCTCAGGTTTGATGGGCTGTAAATATAAAAGTTGCAGTATAGAGAAAAATATATACATGTTATTTAGAATACATTTTACATGCCAACATCACTATAAAAACCTCCTTGCTTCCTTGAAATGACAAGCCATTAGGTCCACACTGATGATGTATTTTAATTTCCTTGGCAATTTATCCTTCAATTTTATCACAATTTTCTTTACTATTGCAGACTCCCTCTTCCTGACTACTTGTACAGCCCTTGCTCTTTGACAGCACAGTTTCTCTGGGTTTACTCTTAAATACCAGAGAGAAGTACATTAGTGCAACAGACAACTATTTTCTTGCACACATAACTGTTCCAGCAGAACAAATACAACCCTGTAAACCCCTAGATGCCCATCAACCCTGACTAGAGAACATTGTTCACACAGATTTGGAGGGGCCAGTCTCTTCAGTTCCTTTTTTCCCCAACCCCTTTATAAACATTATTTTAANGCCTCCTCTTCTCCAGGCTAAACACCCCCAGCTCTCTCAGCCGCTCCTCATAAGGCCTGTTCTCCAGCCCCTTCCCCAGCTTTGTTGCTCTTCTCTGGACACGCTCCAGAGCCTCAGAGAAGGCTCATAAAGACTCTCTTGTAATGGAAGTACAAGAATGAAAGAGTATTCATTAATATGTAGTATAACATCATAATATCCTCAAATTTATTCAGCTCCTATAGTATATTTACACTTATTTCTGAGTATACTCATGTACCTAAATTGTTCTAACACTTGTTTTTCTCTAAGTCCAAATAAATAATTGTTCTTCGAGTTCCTGAGACATTTTGTGGTACAGAAATGTGCTACACTAACCAGAAACTGAAGGCAATCTAACTGCAAAAGACACCAATTATTTCACAAGTTCCAAACTTCAATTATTGGTTTAATAACTAGCATTTCATAACTTCATCCCTTAACACAAAAAGTAGGTGTCTGCGAGGGAGAAGTTCCGCAGTGCTTTTCTCTCCTCCTGCACTGCACTTGAATCTCCTGCATCACCTCAGATTCAGTCATGTTTTTGGTTAAACTGGAGAGGTGGTACTAGCTATCAAAATTTATATATGAGTTTTACCAGCCTAAAAACAGAGAGGGAGACAGCAGTGCTTCTGCTTCTAGCCATTAATCTCATAGATGTCGACTATGTCACATTCTTGCTTAGAAAGTAGCTGTGGCATGGTTTTCAAGAGTTCTAGGCAGACAATGAAGGAAAAAAGTGAAAGGCATTTCTGTCTCAGGTATGTTACAAATCCATCTAGTAATGCTTTTGCAAAACCTCAGCTACAGATTCAACACCTTCACAGGCAGCACCTTGCTGCCTGTGCAAGGTAATTCACAGAAAAGTTGTACTGGCCTCTGCAGACACAACTTCATGGACATCTGGATTTCATCTTTTTCCAGTTCTGACTGCAACCTTCAACAGGGCAGTGCAGACAACTAAGACTCCTGCAACAAGTCCAAAGAAACAGCTAAGGAGGAAGAGTAAGAATCACTGCATTGGAAAAGACCCACAGGATCATCGACTCCAGCCATTCCTATCAGCTACTAAACCATGTCCCTCAGGACCTCATCCCTCCGTCTTTTAAACACCTCCAGGTATGGTGACACANTGTTGTTTTTCTCTGGACTCGCTCCAGAGCCTCAACATCCTTCTTGTGGTGAGGGGCCCAGAAATGAACACAGGATTCAATGTGCAGTCCAGTGCCAAGTACAGAGGGAGAAGAACCTCCCTGGACCTGCTGGTCACTCCGTTTCTGATACAAGTCAAGATGCCATTGCACCTGGGCACACTGCTGGCTCACGTTCAGTTGGCTGTCAACTAACACCCTTTCTCCTTCAGGCAGCTTTCCAGCCAGACTTCTCCTAGTCTGTAGTTGCAGAAGGTTGTTGTGCCCCAAGTGCAGGACCCGGCCTTTGGCCTTGTTAAACCTCATGCCATTGGACTCTGCCCCAGAGGTCCAGCCTGTTCAGATGCTTTTGGAGTCTCCCTGCCCTCCAGCAGATCGACACTTCATTCAGCTTAGTGTAATCTGCAAACTTGCTAAGGGTGCACTCGATGCCTTCATCCAGGTCATTGATAAAGACATTGAACAGGGCTGGACGCAGCACTGAGCCCTGGGGAACCCAACTTGTAACTGGCCCCCAGCTGGATTTAACACCATTTACCACCACTCTCTGGGTTGTGCAACACAGAATCCATAGGTTATAAGAGCTGATTTCTTTGTTTGGATAGTCAGTCAGAATCTTTAAAGCAGCACATGGCTGGTTCTCAGGCAGCCACAGTGAGTCTGCTGTGCATGAACTACTGCACCTGAATGGATTTTGAATAATTTGTACCAGAGTGCAAACTTCTGTATGGATACATCTATCTCCTGACTGTGAACCACTCTGACACAGTTCCCCCTTCCCTTGTGTCTCGAAGAAGTACAGTACCTGTCTCTATCCTAGGAAAACTTTAATGAGATTCATAATATCAGTAAGATGATCAGCTACACTTGCTGTAAGCCATAGGGCCCGAAAGGCTAAATAACCCTGCATCACCAGAAACCTTTGCCCTCACTTCCTTTGACACTGACTCTTTTTAAACCCTGTTTTGGGAGCAGAGCAAGACTGATGAGGTATGCAGCTGAACAGCAGTGGGAACAATAGAGCAGCAGCCATGGCCACACTGGAGGGTGCAGACAGCAGGCATACCTGTGTGAAAAGCAAAAATGTACAAATACAATATGATTTCAGGCAGGTCAGCTTTGGGGGCTTCTTGCTCAAATAACATGTTTTGAAGAAAAACTGTCAAGATCAAAACAGATAAATCAATTCAGCCCTTGAAGTCATTCCAGGGTATCTTCCTCACTCACTGCTCACTCAGAAACGTCTCTTAGAATTGTTAAACAAATGTAATACAGGGAATAAACTGCAAACAGGTTAAGTGTGACCAGAAATACACACACTCCCACTCAAATATACACATGGAGTGTTTACCACACATTAATGTTACATCATGTTGAAGAAAGTGAAATTGTAGCAGTTATAACAAACAACAGGTATCTCCAATAACTACAATTTATTATTCTAAAGCTAGGAAAAGTTGTTACAAGCCCTCAATTCTACAATGGCAGATGTTATCATTTAGTAAAATAGATATTCCACTCACAGTCTTGATATGTTCATTTGGAGGATTAAAAAGAAAAGAACACAGAAGGCTGTAATCAGGTTTTTCTTTCTCTCCAGAAGCCACTCATTCCAAAAGCAATACAAGAACTCAAGACATAGCATTTATAATCTTAGTTTGATATTTCAGATTATGTAATACAAACAGGTGTTTATCAATAAAAATATTAATTTGCATTTCATTAGAAATATCAGTATGGGGAAAAGCCATTATGTGAAGACATCCTGTCACTGGGACTAGATTCTGATTAATTTTTAGATTAGGAAGCAATCAATTTAACCACTGCTCTGACAAGTTAACTACTCTTACCAACACAGTTCTGGGCAAGTGAAACACCAGCCCTAAGGACAATACAGTTAAAAAAAAAAAAAAAGAAAGAAATGATGCTAACTTCTTAAATTTACAAATGACCATGGTAAAAAGGATCTGGATGTGTTACATAAACCTGCTACTATGAGAGTATTGCAGTTTAATTTCTTTTATTCTTTAATTTAAAAAATAAAAAAACCCTAACATGCACTTCTATAACAGTACCAAAATAGAACAAATAGTCATTACAGACAGGACTGTACTGGCAAGAAAATTTAACCAACAAAAGGGTTAATTAGGGATACAAATTTTCTCAGACTGTTAATAATAGGAATGACACATAGTATGTGCCCATAAGTAATTCTCAGGTATCTTTGATCTTCAGCCCCAAGCGATTGCTGTTGCCTACCGTACCCTGGCCTCTGGGACTCTCTCAGAACCAGACATCTGGCTACTTTGTTGTTTTAGACTAATCTCATCCCAGGAGAGCTCAAGAAATGACACCAGGCAAGGAGGGTCCTGGCAAGGGAAAAAACATTACAGTATCAGCAGATTTTTGAGTGGACTAGAGTATCAAAATGGTCTTTAAATTTCTACAGGGATCCTGTGGCTTCTCTGCTCTCCAGCTCTGCTTTCACACAGAACGCCAGAATGCACATGATTCTGCTTTAAGGAACCGTTAATCTCTTTGGAGAAGCTAATGAATGATAATCCAGGAAAGAACATGTGGCAAAGGCAAACAGAAGTGGAAAAAACCTTCAAGGAATGGGTGGATTTAATGAAGATTTTATTGAAAGGTCAACACACTGCATGATCAAACAATGTTTTAACAGCCTACAGAAAAAGTCAAACATCCAAACACACTATTTTTTACTAATCCGCAGGGTTTCTCTGACAACACTGTTATCCCTGAAGTATGAGCCTCTGACAACTGTAACAGGTACAGCCGAGTGCCTGACTTGCTGTTCTGGGCTTAGAAACAGGGCAGTTCCCAACACACTGGGCCCATAGGGTTGAGACAAGCTGCAAGCACAGAGAAAGGAAGGTTTAATTCTAAGGCCAGGCTCTCCTGCCATCCAAGGCTACCTGGCTTTTGCAAGAAACACTGGTCCATCAAATTCCCATCCTCCTCTAACCACTACAGGTTGCACCATACGTGACACCGGTAGCTGGACAAGAACTCTTGCAGGCAGCCCCATAGGATAAAGCCCTTTTCCTATGCCAATGTTTCTATGTCCTTCCTACAGCAGTGTTCCTATGTCTCAAGCGCTCCAGTGCATCCTTACTGCCTGTGCCTGACAACAGAGAGAACCAGGACACTTGGTCTAGGAGAAATAAGAGTCTTGTGTGTATTTTTCTGAGGGCAGTAAGCACTCCCATGATATGATCATTATCCCAGCCACATACTTCCAAGCTGCACGCTTTTAAAACCCAGGGATTGCACATAACACAGGCAGTAAGGAAGAGATCACCTCTGTGTGCACGTCCTTTTTTTGTTTCAAATCAACCTCCACATCTTTAACTTGCCCTTACCAATGGAAGGGAAGAAAAAAGAATGGACTCTACCTAAACTTGCTTTTCTGGCCCTCTTTTAAGGGCAGACTGTATGATTTAACTTGGCTCCATTTCAGGGTATTTTAAGAGTGTTCAGAACAGAGCTTTGGAGAAACCTCTAAATAATCTGCCATATCACACCAGCTCCCAGAGAAAATGAATCCCTGCCAAAACATTTAGAAAGTATTATAGACAGAAGCAGTTTGAAAATCCTGTGCTAAACTTTAGTAGGGATCACACTGTTACAGAGCACCCTACTTTTTCTTCATATTTTTCACACCACAGCTATCCTGCTTGCTTCTACCCACAATATCCCCCTTCTCAGTGGGTGAAACAATACCAAGTTACCCCGAAGTATTTTAGCAGTTTCCTAATGCACTGTAATGGTTGGATCAAAAAGAACAGAACTCCTGCTTTACTAGCTTGTTACATCATATAAACAGTAAAAAACTCCTGAACACTTCTGCATACTTCTGAGATATTCAAAAAGAAGTGACACAAATTTTCCCAAATACCAATCAAGCAAATTCTCCTTTGCCTTCTCACCAAGCAAGTATGTTGTCAGATTGAATATGGATTAGTCCAAATTTTAAAGTATCAGCAGCACCAGGAGAACATGATCTAGTTTCTATGTTCTCTATATACAATACATGCTCAATAAGTGTTTCTCTTAACAGCTTTGCTATGATTATCAGCAAGATACAGTTCAATTGATGACTCTGGTGACGGATACAGGTTGTAAGTAGCTATGTAGCTTTACATAACAGAATCAACTAAGAAGAAGTCATAAAATATTTCATACCACCACACTACATATAATGCATTTATTAGTACATTGTCTACTTCAGAAGAATCCACATTGCAGTGTAATATGAGAAAGGGCAGAACAGGTCAAACTAATGCGTTTAAAAAACAGCACGTGGTTGTACCAGCAGAGATGGGATTAAGACAAATAAAAAAATGAAGACCAGATAGAACTTAAATTTTCATATTTTATGCACTGTAGATGCTTAATTCTATGCTCTCTGTCTTCACTTGCCATAGAATTTATATGGAGTATCCCACACACTTAGCTTTGCCTCTACTCCTTTTAAATCGACAGCAAACGATACTACACATATGGAGGTGTAAGACCTACTTCACAAAATACACTGGAAATGAAGTTAGTCAATAAAACAAACAAGCTCCACACTAGTTCTACGTATTAAAGAGAAAATTAGAGGATATAGCTACAGGTTCTAAAAAACATTTCATAGTGTCTAAAAGCACATTTCTGTAGGGTTGTCTTAAATAATACAGTTACAGCTTGGACATACATATTACAGACATATTTTCAAAGCCATATGCCATCACCAGGACATCGATAGCAAACAAGCAAAAGCTTCAGAACATAAATACCCCTCTGTTTACTCCAAGTATTGATTCATGCTCTATGGGTATCCAAACATTGGTAGCTAATGCTGTTTAGCATTTCAGTTAGGAACTAAAGCTACTCAGTGAGATTTTTAACAGTAAATAAAACTCCCCACAGCAATTCTCAAAAAACTCAACAGCTGGAAGAACTAAGCATTGTAGCATGACAGAAATACAAACATATCCATACAAAGGCAAATCAAATATGAAGACAAACTCTAGAGGGAAAAAAAAGTCTTCAAACATAATCTATGCTAATACTTCTAATTTGGAAGTGGATTGGAGTAGCTCCCATTTATCTGTCATTACAGTGGAAAAGAGAGAGGAAAAGCCATTCTGGACATTAGAAACATCTGAAACTCATCCAAGAACCCAGTCAGTCTACACCAAAAATAGTTCATGAACAATATCTAAAATAACATGGTTTAAGCCTTGATCTCACTGCAGAACCACTAATCCTGCCCACGTACTAAATTCTAACTCAGCCTCCCAATTTCAACATATATATGAAAGCCTGTATATACAACTATTAAATATGCTTTCTTCTTCCCTAACGTAGGACATTTAGCTGGATAGCTCTATAGCTCACTGCGGACTATACGTGTAATATGCAGTTCCTCATGATTTAGACATTTTCTTTCTGTATGTATGAACACACCTAGGAGAAAACACACATAAACTACTTTGATTAAATTCCCCCAAGGTTTGGAGGCTGCCTTTAGTTCCAGTGAAGGCTGATAAAACCAGGATTCTGAATGTACTTCTGAAGGCAGATGGAAGAACCTCACATTTCCTCCAATGAGTGAAGCCATTTCTTATCTTGTAACTAAACAGCTCGTCAGCTAATAAAATTACTTTACGTTCCTCTAATATTTGCATAAGGAGATAGCAGAGGGAAAGCTTAGTGACACTTCCTGATGAACATACTTCCTAAAGAAAGATAAGTACGATTACTCTAACTCCAAGATAATGACATACACTTAAGCCATAAATAAAACTCCATCTTCAGAAGCATTTACTCGTCTTTGCTTTTCCATTTTAAATTTACAGGTACAGTTTCATTTGTTTGAAACAAAGGCCATATTTCTGAAAAGACAGAAATTAATGTATGAGAATACTGAGGACAAAAATGCTGTGCTGTATGTACTTACGTATCTACTTAGGATTTTATGTCAAATGCACACTTTTGCAAGAGGAGACCACCTAAGACCAATTACTGCTTCCAGAATCCACTTACTACAATTTATACAGACCTAATTTTCATTTGTGACTCTTACCTATGCTTACCCAGTCCATTGCTTTCATTTCAATAGAAGAACATCTGATTTATACTAGAATAAAGGAAAAGAATCATGGCCAAGTTTCCAGGTACCCCCACTAGCAGCACAGGTGTTCTTTTGCCGGTAGCAGCTGGCATGAGCTAATTAGCGGGAAAACCAAATTCAACAATTTCTAGTTTTGTAAAAACATCTAAGAAGAGAGATGGCTCAGAATAAAGTCTCAACATATTATAGTACTATAGAGGAAGAAATGACCTAACAAAACTAAATTTTCCGTTGCCTTGCATCACACAATTTAGAAGGAACATGAAGCCTTACAGATGGGAAATCTCCTTAAATTCTGATTGTATGGGAGACCTGCACTAGGTTGCAAAAAAATATTAGACAGCATGAAAAAGCACTCTTGCCTCCCACCAATCACAAAACAAAATAAAAAAATCCCCACAAGAGCTGATAAAGAAACCATGTACACAGCCTGCCAGAAGTGTTGCTAAATGAGCCATCAACCTCACATGATAAGTTAGAATAACAAGTGATTTGCCCTAGTAAAATAATCTCTAGAAAGTCAGAAGCACTGTTACTCAGATGAAGGCAGTCTAGGAAACAGAAGACTACTGCAGATTTTGGTGTGGGCTTGTATTACTAAGGAAGATAGCAAACAACATGCTGGAACAGGTTTGAAAAAGGAGGGAAATTAAAATTAGTGGGATCACTTAGAGACATGACAGGATGCTTATGCGATGGGCACAGTGACTTATATCATGCAAAAATAACGGGGGGGAAAGAACTAGGAAGGCAGTAAGCATAACTATACTGCTAAGACAACGAAAAAGAAATTTTAAACATTTTAAAGACAAAAATCCACATCCGGAACCTGTTCACAGCTCAGAGAGAGTGCTCAGCTGTCAGACTCACAGAATACCTCGGTTATAAAGTGTTATCATGTTCTAGAATTTCATGTTTACATAAAACACAGTAAATCACAAGTAGCACAGAGGATATTATTTTGAATTTATATACATTTTAAAAGAGAAAAAAATGTTACCTATAAAACTCAACTAATTACAATGTAATAGTCTAAATATAAAGAAAACTGATTCCTTAGTATTTATTTTACAACTAAAGCAAAGAAAACAAGATAGGTATTTTGCTGTTATTTGCAGAAGACAACTAATTAGCTGCTGGGAGTATCGGGAAGGTAAAAAAGTAGCAAGATAAGCATTTGTTACTCAAGGCATAATGACACCAGACCTGTTGTGAAGAAGCAGGGATGCCTCCAAGTGACTCATTCTCAGAAGGGACTTGAGGACAGCACTCACACAATACGGCATGTTTTTCTAGGTATTGATACTTAGAAATAACAACTATTGTTCCAAGTTTCTCAGATAATACATTGAAGAGAATCAATCCAGGCAGAAGTCATCAATATGGTTGGTAAGAATAAAAAAAAATGCCGCTGTATCAATAGGTCACAGATATTTGTGACTACACTTTGAAAAATAAATGCCTCACAACTGTACAAAAGAGGTTGCACTGCTGGTTGAAGAGAAAATGTATAAAGGAAGCTATTCTAAATTATTAAAATACAAACCTTGGAGAACACAACCTCCATAGAAAGTCTCACTCAATACAGATATTGTGGACCATTTGGAAAACGAAAGGACAAAAAGTATTTTTGAGATAACATATATGACATTAATATTACAGAAAAAAAATGTTATAGGATGTATTTTCTAAATTGCATGATCACATTCCATTTTAGAACAGAAGCACAAAACACATCCATAGATCAGAACTGAAATTTTATGTCCAATTTGAATGCTGTCATTTCTTGAATTACAGATAACCTATCAATCCAGCTTATGCTTCCTCTTCTCACAGGACTTCTAAGAAACCACATGAATATATGAAAAGTTTTTAGGAAAACACATTCATTTTGAAACAAAGTACTTTGCTTAAGTAGAATAAAGGCCGATAGCCACTCCTAGCTCTGACTTTCTCTAGTTTCAATTATAAAAATCTTCCTATTGTAGAATTAGTTTATATTTTCAAAGTAATTAAAATAACACTTGCAAAAAATATATATACTTGTTATTTGTAATTGTAACTCAGGGAACATGCGCACCTTTTAACAAATACCTCGTCTTAAAAGTAAGGGGGAGGATTTAAGAAAAACAAAATGCCAAAACCTTAATTATTACCTAGAAGTGAAATGGCATGAAAACAGATCTAAACAGACTCTTCAAATAAAATCACAACAGCTGAAATTTTCCTGTAAATGTAATAACCATCATGAGAGTGAAAGCACAAATACTAAGGGATTAATAGTTGCCATTGTTGTCTAACATTCTAGTTTTAAATGCAGTACATCACTGGCAAATTTCAACACCTCTACAAGCAAATAGACCGAGCACTGTAAGTCCTGTGAACAAGTGAGTGCTGTTATTAGCAGGGATATTTGCAAAACCATACCAAGATGCAGGCAGAGCTCAGACTCTCTCCTATTGAGTAGATTTCTATTGTTCATTGGTACAACTGAAATGCATGCATGCAAAGCCTAGCAAAATATAAAAGTCTGTTGAATAAACAGACAAATAAATATTCATTTCCAGTACCAGGATAGTCTGGGTTACTACCCCTTAGTGCTGGTTATGCTTTTCTGCTCTGTTTCCCTTCAACATTGGTTCTTTCTGGTTTATGTGAACTATTGAAAAATAAGGACAGAGACACCCCATCACAGTTGATTAATTCATTAGGGTCTGAAAATCACTCAGGTTTACTAAATTATATCTCTATAGGAAGATTATTGTTATTAACTAAGGGAGGTTGCCTGTATGCTATGACAGAGACGGACACAGCTGAAAAGCTAGGTAATTCTTCTAAAACTCTTTGAAATACTACCAAAAAAAAAAAAAAAGTTGAAATAAAGCCACTCTAGATAGCAGTAATTACAATGATTCTGATCTCCTCTATCTGGATAGAGACTGTAAGCTCCACATCAATAATGTGAAAACCTCGGTGGATGTTTCATGCCCTAGTATTATGTCTGAGAAATAACTTTTCAGACTCCATTATGTCCATCATGAACTTGATCCTTAACCTCTACTGAAAATCCTCTTATAACTATAATTCTAAAGTTAATGATGAGAGATTTCATTTGCTTTCCAAGCACAGATAAAACCTTTTTGAAATACACTCTCACTGCCATGACCTTGGTCTATGACTTAAGAGTTCACCACATGTAATAATTTACTTTGCCCCATGGGGCTCATTGAGATTTCCTTTTAAAAGGTTTTGGATATGCAATTGAAGCTGAAACAATCACAGAGCATGCATCAAAGTATGCATCCACATATGCTTTACAGACATTTTGCAACAATGTCAACAAACAAAATGAATTTAGAACAATACAAAGTAGAACAAAAATGACTAGCTAAGAAAAAGTCATCCATGCACTAGAAATGCAATTTTGGGAATCTCACTGCAGCAATCCACAGTGGATAGTACGGGGAGTTTCACAATTTCACGGAAGAAATAATATATGTAAATTAGCAAACTAATTCAGGAAATATACTGTTGCTCTGGACTTACCAGTTGAAATATAATTCAGTTCAAGCACAGGAATGCTCTCTTCAGTTTACGTGCCACGTGATTACCAGAATTGTTGCATTAGGCTACCTAGTTAGTCTATGGCTGCTTTCTCCTTATAAGCGGTGCATTAGTTTTCTCATTTGCTCATGCATTCCTTACTGAACATCCCTTTATTATTAAAATTAAATTGATGAGGTCAGAACTCCTGTACCAACCTCAGAATAAGGCAAAGTGTTTGTTCCCCTGAATCTTGGGGAAAACTCCCTCAGAAATGTTGTTTACCTTAAATTCAGGCTCTGGCTTGCAGCCCTAGTCAAAAAGTACATAGCTGCTGCCTCACAGTGTTAAATGCACATCAATGAATGACAACATACTGACAAGGGTGACCTCGGCTCCTATCAGCTCCCACTTCACCTCTGCCTGACAACACCTCACAGAGTAGCCAGGCAGTTGGTGCTAACTCCCTGTGGATGCAGACAGCACAGAGCTTGAGATGTCAAGCTGAGGGTGATGAGTGGACCCAAAATGCCAGTGAAGCAAATGGTCTGGAAATGCAGCTGGTGGTGCAGATATATACGATGAGGTACAGGAGGAGTTGCAAAGAATATATTTAATGGTAAAACTTCTTCTCCTTCATCAGACAGATGAGTAATCAGGAGCTGTTGTGCTTTCAGGGCACCTAAAGAGCACTAACGCTCCTTTGTCAGTCTCCTGCCCCTCCAAATTTCCTACACATTACCATCTTCTCATAAGGACATCCCACGTGAGTACAAGAGTTTAAGCCCCTTGTACAGTTAATCTGAGTGGTAGTGTTTCCCCTCCATTCTTGTTAGGTTAGAAGTGGCAGCAGAAGTAGTGGATTTCAGGTAAAAAAGGCCATATGCACAACAGAACAGCAAAAACCACAGCTGAGCAGGAAAGCACTTGGCTGTGGGGACTGCATGTCTGAAAAGGTGTTACCAAGATGCACATAGTTCTTCTTCAATAAGCCCACAATCAGTTTACCCAGCAGCTTGCTATTTTTAGACTTGATAATAGGGCCAATCTTTTACCAAAACTAGAGTCCAAATAATGCTTTGAAATCAGAGAAAATCTGCAGCTCTACTGCTCTCCACTTTTTTTTTTGCCAAGTGCTCTAATGAATGAATGAACAAAAAGTCAGTTTAACAGGACATTATGAACTGGAAACAATTCTAAAATATCCTATCTTAACAGTTCTATAAAAATATTTTAAATTTAGGTTTGATTGTATAAATAAGGAATCTACAAATTTGTTTTGTCTCTTCATGCAGATGAGGTTTTCCTCACAGAATGCAAGACACTTTCTTAACACATATTAAAAATAAATATTTGACAAACAACATTCTTTCATAATGGTAGAAATGAAAAAAAGGATAATAAAATCCACCTAATTTCCTCAAAAAAAAGAAATTTAAATATAGTAATAATTCTAACTGAAAACCTAGCTTCATGTTTTACCGCTATGACTTCCACAAATCAGGGCTTAGTACTGCATGCCCAAAATGAGAACTAAAGAAAACTAATTATAGAAATATCGAATTTGCAAGTCTGATCAGTTTCTTTCCAGTATACTATTACTAACCACTGAGCAAAGATATTCCTATACCAGATTAAAATGTGCTTGTAGAGGAAAAAAACCTTCCCAAGTGAAACACACTGAAGCTTTGATTTTAACCCACAAAGGATAAATTTAAGAAAGGAGAAACAATGTAAGATTACCTCTTCACAACCCCTGTTCAGAACTTTCAAGAACAGGAATCCTATCCCTGACTAAATCCACTATATATACTCCTAAAGGGCATTTTGTCTTCCTAACAGACATGTTTTGCTTTGATGTGTCTGCAGTGAGCTGCTAATAGTCTTTTTTTTTACTTTCAGATTTCAAAATATTAGCAGTGCTTTACACATTATCATTCCAAACTTCCTTTTAGAAAGAAATACTGAATTAATTCCATTTTTGACAATCAATACATTGCACACAGGCTTTTGTTAGTTTTATAAATCCATGTTTTCACTTCCAGTCAGAACGCTGGGGCCACCAACAGCCATGCTAAACCATCTGCAGCACTACCCTTTCGTGCAAGAGAGTCCAGGTCCACCGAGAGAGATGAACACATGAACAGGTGTCAAAGGAAGCACCTTTATTGTTCACAGTGGAAAACAAACCACCTACACGCAACAGATAAAGCTGAACAGTTTCTGTTCTGCTGTATCAGTGATTTAACACCGATCCTAACATATGCAACGATGAAACACTTAGTGTTGAAATTAATACTACATTAGTTTGCTTTGAAAGCCAACGGGTGAGGGACAGCAGAGCCAGACGCGTGTCACTGAATTACAGTGCCAGCAAACAACTGCACTGCTCTGCTAAAAGAAAGCCATTAGAAAATGACACTTACACAGTGAATGCTGGCACCGTGCAGGTATTCAATAGAATTAAAGCTGCATAAAACACTCCACTGCAAACAAATCACCTGTAACTTTATGAAGCTGTCAGTTTCAGAATAACATTTCCAGTCTTCACTGCTCTCCAAAAGACAGTCTTTCCTTTCAAAGACTGAGGAAGGGAGAGCAGGTAATACATTTCCCTCACTGTATTATATTTGCAATCATTCTTTCAAACAGCCATGAAGATTAAACATCAGAGAATACAGAAGCTGAATTTCAGGGGGGCAGTAGACCCCAGCCTGCATATATTTTTAATGGAAAAATTACTGCTTTGTTCAAACAGTTACAAACGCTTGCTTTGCATAGGCAATGCATTGCATACAGCACTACCTACTAAATAAAGAAACCTCTTGCACACTGGAATTTTACACTGAATTAACCTGCAGACCAAGACAAATATAAAAGTACCTTGCTTTAAAAGGCCATTTTTGTCAAGCATAAGAGCAAGACTCCTTTTCTGTCTTGGCTTTTTTTTATGTCACAAACAGCTTTCAGGGTCACTGAATGTCCCATAGCAGACAGAAGAATAGTCCTCCCACTTAAATACCTTAGAACAGCAACAGCAAAGTCTCTGAAAACACTCTTCAAGTCAGATCTAGGATATTTGTGCACAAGGCTATGAAGATCCCAAGCCGTTTCCAGCTGGAGCCCAAACAGTTTAGCATCACTTAGACAATTTTACAACTTTTTAGGTTATGGCTAGAACCACCCCAGATTTGGGACGGTTGAATATACCCAAGTTCTGTGTCATACACCTAACAATACATAATGTTGTACAGTTAAGAGATTCAATATACTTCCTTACACTTCTCTAATCTCTTATGCTCTCAGGAGTGCAGGAGAAGGGCTTTTTCCACTGTGAAATACCCTGAGTTAGAGGTACTGGCAACCAAGGACAAAATTAGATCTTTTATAACTCAACAACTGATACCTTAAGGGAGTATATCAACCTCTTTTCAAAGGTGTTAGAATCTGAAGCTTCGTACAAACTGAAAGTATGGAGTTTGGGGATAAAGTGTTTGAACATGGGGATTTCAGAAGCCTCATTGTTAGCCTGAATTTCCTTCCATCTAATTGAGTGCAGAGCTGAATGCCTTTGAAAATTCCTTCAATTCTGAACAGTTTTAATAATGGGTCTGTATTAAAACTACTAGTGATAAATGAAAACAGCAAGAGAGGGATAAAAAAAAAGATTCCACAATTGCTTTGCGTTATAGAAGACTTGAGAAGACAATGAAGAACTCTAGAGATATCTAATGGAGCTGTGTAACTGGGACACATTACAGGATGAAATTCATATTGTAAGTAATAATTTGGGCTACTCCTATGCATTGATGGATATAAAATGCACACACCACTCAGGGAAGGAAAAAACCTTAAGTGTCAATAAATAGTTCAATAAAAACCATCTGCTCAAAGCACAGTAATGATAAAAGAAAAGTAAACTCTTAGGAGACATAAAAAATTAGGCTATAATACTAGAATAGAGTGGGTGAATTTAATAGCACAACAGCTCCTATGTACATAGAAGGCTTATGCTGACACAGTTAATTCTTAATACTTGTACACACAAAGCACAGACATCTTCCCTAAATTTGTCTTCTGACACCTACATACATTTCCCAGAGACTTCAGTATCTAATGGTAGAATTAGTTACATTTTCATTTAGAACTACTTAATCTGTGTGGGCAGACAAAAATTTATTACTTGTGAAACAAAAAAATCCTGCATTTACATTACAGGTTTTTTTTTCCTCTTACAGTATAGAATTTAAAAACAATAGAATGAAATCACTTACACAAACAAAACTTAAAAATATGAAATGCTAGACAACATAACTGTAAATTTTTACTTACATTTACAGAATAAAAAACTATATTATAGAAGACAACTAAACATCATGACATATTGTTTATTTGAAGATCTTGAATGATTTTGTTTCATAATGTTCATGTGTTAACTTCCAAGGGTGACCACTCTTAGCACACTGGTGCATCAACGGATGAATCACAAACCATTAGAGCTTGTATTTATTTTTATTCATTTTGGGTTTTTTTTAAAGGTTAATGTACATGTATACACAGTTCAAAGAACTTCAGATATTTTTAGAGAAATCAATATCTTTCCTGTGACTTTACAGTGGTGTTAGGGTTCACTTTTGTTTTTACTTAAAAAACCCCCACCACTGAAACAGGAATTTTCCAGTGTGCATTTCTCAGTAAATACTCTAATGCTCTTGATTTTAAAACACCAGTTAAAACTATTATATATAATTCGTTAGCAAAATGTTACTCCTCTCCCTTGATTATTTTCTAGAAAGGTGAGCTGTGGACCTTGCAAACTTATATTCAGTTTTGTGTTCTACATCTGCTTCAACTAATAAACCTGAAAACCAACACCACAACTTTATTCTTCGTTATAGTCTATTTTGTATTTCAAACCCTTATTTTGCATACGTAACATCTTGTTTAAAAAAGGCATAGTAGATGCACGTGAAAGTTGCAAAAAATAAAACAGCACCTCAATGAATAGATTTTGTACACACTAAAGCTTAACTGAACAAAAAAAGATCTCAATGGTTTTGTTGTATATGAGCTAGCAAAATAGCCAAAGTATTCTTCAATAAAACGAACTGTCTGCCACGATTTATCTGTACAATTCCATCACAGCTCTTGTCTGTTATGTTACACTTCTCAAAAATATGTCATTAAGCCTCCATAAAAGTCATTGCAAATTGGTTTTTTCCTCCCAAACTGATAATAGACTTATAGATCTAATTTTCAATCTCTTTTCTTCATTACTTTGATTCTTAAGGAGAGTATGACATTTGCTGTCTGAATACTTTGTTGTAATATCTGGCATCTCTACAGCATTTCTGTCTGAGGATCTCCGAGCTTTTAATAGGTTTGTCTTTATAGCACCTTGAAAGGCTGACATATTTATTTGTCTCTTGTAGAAATGGATAGTTAGAAGCAAGCTTTTAAATAAATTGGTTTTATAATTTCACTGAAAAACTACAAGACTCTTTGGAAAATGACACAAAGAAGAATTCTGCATTGTCAGACCCTGTAATTTCATTAAAACCCTGAAACTTCACATCTCAACAAGAGCAAAGAACTGAAGTGAGGCCTCCTGTTTTTCATTTCATTTTTTATGAACTATACGGACTGTCTTCTTCACGAGTCAAGACACTTCATGTTACTGATGAGAGAAACAATTAACTGATCGAGAAAATACCACCAAGTTACAAAAGAGATTTTGATCTCTCGTTGTGTTCCCTCCTAATTTTTCAGCAGTGTACATACAAGCACTGTTTTGTTCGTATAGGGTTTCATGTACCTCAAATTAAATCCAGTATTTGCGAACAGCTCTGCCACTGAAATATTTTTTGAGACAAAAGCAAGGAACAGGTTGGTTTAGAAAGATGTTTGCAGGGTTAATCAAAGTAATATCATATAGGAAGAGATCACAAGAGGAATGACGGAAAAGCAGGGTGAGAAAGAGAAGAAACAAGAGTTGAGAGAACAAACCATACATGATATAGAGATCATGAAGAGCAGCTGAAGAAACCTAAGAATGGGTCACAGAGTCAAGAGGTGTGAATTTGTAGCTCTACTAGACAAGTTGGTTTTTTCTGCCCCTTCCACCACCAAAAGATAGAACAGTCATAAATCACCTTCCTCTCCCCTAAAAGCCAAGACTTTCAGAGAGCACAGAGAGTTTTCCTCCCCATTGCTTACACCCCTCATATGCAAACACCTCTTTGGATAGAATGATATGAGCTCCTTGATAGTCTGATATATACAGACAGATCTTTGGACACACGTTTTAAGCTTCACCATATATTTTTCTAACAACCACAGGTAAATACCTTACAGTGCTGCATATCAGACATTTTCAGAACATGGTACCTGTATCACTAACAGCACACAGGTTATTGTGATGTGGTAGAGGAACAGTGTCTTGAACAAGTAAATACCTCTGCTGCTGCCACTGCCATCAACAGTGATAGGTAAGGAAGTGAAGTTAGACAAGCCTGTCTTAAGTTACATGTAACGAGCAGTACTGAGAGTGAACTCGTCACTTCATAATTTTCTTTGCAGCTACAATTTTTTGTTCTTCCGCTCTGCTAATGCCAACACTGTATTTCTCCTCCACAAAAAAAAAAAAATCCAATACACCTATAACATCTATTACTCGTTTTCAGTCCCATTATCTCTTTGCTGTCTTTCCATTTCTTTCTTATAAAACTGAGACCTTTCCTCCACTATAATCCCAATGACTTCTGAAGGAAGCTCTTTCCAGTCCCATAAAACAAGCCAGCAAACCACTTATGCAGAGTTAAGTGAAGACGTTAATGCCCATCTTCAAACATGAGAAGACATGGATGCCTTTTGGCTTCCAAATATAACACCTCCCCCCATCATAATGCCACAGCTACAATAAGCAAAGGTGGTCATTGGTTTGATTTTCTTCCCTTATTAATGGAAGGCTCCTGCTGACAAAAGGCTTGTGATAAAGATTTATTTCCTCTGGAACGCCCCAGTCATCAAACCCAGCCCCCACTTGCTCATCCACCAGGTACAATGCAAAGTAATATAAACTGCTAAGACAGAAGAGTTTGGGAAGCACATCTAATAGCTGCTAAGACTGGAAAATTGAAAGTGATATACACCATGGGGTTGGTGATCAAACAATGTATAGAATGAAGGAAGATTTTTTTTTTTGTTTGGACAATTTAACATTTGCAGTCCTGAATAACCGTTCAGCTGTTGTATTCTTACACACAGACCAAGAGGACCTAAAGCTTAGATACACTTTTTTGATGTACCATGTGTTTGAACCACTAGGAAAACATTGCAGAATTGCTATTAAATACTGACCATTAAGTAGTAAAGATTTTTTTGCTTAGCTGGGTTTCTACTTACAGTACCAGATCATTAACTTTTTGAACGATGAAAACTTTTTTATCAGAATTCTTAGCATCACCTTTGGTGATCACACCTTCCTTAGCCAATAAAAGCAGAACATTTCATTTTGTGTGCTCAGACATGTATCAATTAAAACCCCAAGATCCTTATAAGATTAACAAAAATGTCTTCCTTTTATCATCTCATAACCAAACCTTCCAATTGAAAAGCAGCAAAATCCCCATCCAAGTAGCTCCTAATGAGATAGTCTCTTTCTAAGCACTTGACCAAATACTTAATCACCCTGCCCCAGAACAACAAAATACAGCTCTTACATAAGACTTTTAGGCCCTTATCTTCAAACATGTCACAAAGTTGCCATTATCCATTACTACCAACCACACCCCACTCTGTTTTACCCAAGAGGTTAATGACAATGCTAAAAACAGAATCCATGTTTCCTCAGTCCCAGGTGAGTGCTACTTCTACCATGCCCTAGTGCCTGACATTTCTTTGAGAATAACCAAAGTTTAAACTGACATTCAACAGTGACTTCTACTTAGACAAAGAAAACTTAAAACCTTCTATACTGTCATAACACAATCAACTACCACAACTTTAATGTGCTGTATTTCAAGAAAACCAGAGAAGACTTCAGAGTACTTATTGAAGGTGTGCCAGTACTCTATAGCAGCAGGACCCTTCTCAGACTAATTAGCTCATGTGGAGCTACCTCAATCTATTCCTTCTGAGCAAGCTCATTTATCTTCATATTACATTATGCAGTGTAGGTAAACCCTCAGATAAATCAATTTCTCTAGGTAAGGGATACACACTTGATGAGGCAAACATAGTTTAGGAGACATTATGTTCTCACAGTACAGTTACTTATATCTGCAGATGACTGCCAGGTTGAAATTCTTCGTGTATCAGAATGGATTTTAATTAAAAATGAGGAAAAAATGCATTGTTCCACTCATGTCAGACAAAGAAATACATCAATAACAGTTTAGGTGAAATTTGGCAAGGAGAGATCTAAGAAGGTCTTACCCCTCAACACGAGGGATGTGATCTGCTGTTCTTCAGAAGAAAAGTTAACACTCTGAATGACAGAGAAGCATCAAATTCCAAAAAATATACTTCCATTGGAAACTTGTTCAAGTCTGGCAATAAATTTGCCACACACTTTGTCTACACTGGGTATGTTATAAAGGTCTTTTGCTGTTGCTTACATTCCTAAAGCCTAAGAACCATCAGTTCTCAAAAACCCAGTCTTGACTCACTTTATCTCCACTGTCAGCAACTACCTACAAAAATCACTAACAAGGTATGCCTTTTCACATTCCTCCAACACCAGTTTGGTACAGAAGAACTAGAAGTTCAAGCTTACCTTGTCAGTGATTTATAAAATCCTTACAGAAGCCTCACATGATAGAAAGTTTCCATTTTTCAGCTGGCATAAAACACAGACTTCTACCACTCCAGAACACTACCATAAAAAAGTTGAACTATAATGGTCAAGATACTGAAATACCTCTCTCGCTCCCACACACAAATGCTGTATGATACTGCCTTAAGCTAAGCAATCACACTTTTTTTTCCCCCCCCAGATTTATTTTCCTTGTTTTAAGGACAGGACAGACAGTGCTAACACAGAATAAGTGCTCATTCAATACTTCATTTCATCCTCACTGTTTAACTATATGGTATCTTTGTATAACTTACAGCACCTACACATAGAATCATAAGCAGAAAACTTCTCATTTCTCTGCTCATCACTATTATGTACCTGAATTGTTTCCTTACACTAATTACTCCACAGCACCTCCATCAGACCATTTTATGATTCTTGTTTTCAAGTAGCAAACTGGGAGACAGTGATGTGCATCAGGATTGCCCGTAATTAGAGATGCTTGACTTAAGATGCTTTGGGTCTCTCTTCAGAGGATAGAGCAATTAAACAGCGCTTTGTCAGTACAACGTACAACTTCAATCTATTTCAGTGCTATCATGTGTTTTTAAAGCTGACATTAATCAGTCCCAAGAGTCTGAACTCAGAAAATGAGAAGCACACAACTAATGGCCATATTTAATAAATGTGGTTGAAGTGACTCACCCAACCTCACACAGGAGCTCTATGGCAAATTAAGATTTGGCTCTAACCCTCCTGAACAGCACCCTAGCAGCCCTAGCTTTAAAACCAATCTCTCTTAATGTCATTCTCTCCTTTCCTCACCTACTAGGTCTCATCTACCTTCAGCAGTTACGAAGAAGCAGACCCAAAGGTAACAACCTCATTAATTAGCACACCTGGATTCATTTTCCAAATGCTATCTACCTGGTCTTCCTGAAAATAGCAAGTGTTTTGTGGATAAAGACACTGAAATGATAACAGCATGTGCCATTTTAAGGTAAAAATACAACAAAACCAAACTGAGTTTGCACAAACAACTTCAATTCTGGCATTTCCTATCTGATGAGAACTTTGCATTTCATCTCTGCCAGTGAATTCCACGTTCCCAGGTTTTTCAAGTCATGCAGCCACAAATAATAAAAGATTTAAATGATCTTTTGTGTCTCCATTATCACTTCCTACTTTTTTTATCATCAAGTTTGGACTCCTGCTATAGGACCTCTTGATACTAAACATCATTCAAACAATCACATGAGGGTAGATCTTCACCACAAAGCTAATGGGCTACGAGCCAGTACACTGCATGTGAAAATTATACAGCTAGGAATTACAGTGCAGCAACAAGTAGAAATCTCCTAATGCAAAATTCTACCACCTCAGAAAACTGAGCTTCTTTTGACTTTGAACAACACCAGCAGATAATACTACTTTCCTTGTTCAACACCAACATGATACCCAAGCTTTAATTCTAAAGTTTTACAAACCATCATAGCATCACACTGCAATCACTATTTTGCCATACAAGCTAATTATAAACGAGAATTTATTTGAACTTCTGTTTAAAAAAAATACATTCAAGAACAAAACAAAAACTCACCTCATTTCCACCAACAGCTTTGGTTAATATCACTGCAGAAGACACAGGAGGTGGCATGCAGCCTACTGTCTGCAAGCTGAAAACAACAAAAAGAAATGTTACGTTCCTCATACGAGGCAAACACAAAGCAAGTTAAAATCTTAAAATATCAAATATCTGAGTAGTTATGATCATTTTATCTGTGCAACCCAATCAGCGTGCAACACAGTTAAAGCCCTTCACCAGCTGGTAGGAACTCTATGCCATCTCTTGCCAACCACCACAGTGAAGAGTCATGTCACCATCTAAAAACCCAAACACTTAACCTCTCTGTGACTCCATTTCCCCATCTGTAGTGCTGTATCTACCATCTATCACAAAGAAACTGCATCACGTGTCCTGACATAGTAAAGTTTGAGATACCTGTAGCTAATTCAGGAAAAAAGAAAATAAGGAAGTAATCCCTTATTTTCTTGAAAAAGCTGTTCAGTAGTAAGTGTTTTTATCATGAAGTAGAAGAGCAAGAAGAACCATGCTCAATAATAACCACAATTCAGCTTTCTTTCCTGAACATTAAAAGGCCATCATGTGTTTAATTTTTACGCATGTTTTCACTTCTTGGTAAAATCACCTAACTTCCATTAATCAACACACCAAAATCTTTCTCCCACATTTTAGAAGTCTAAAATACATCATTATTATCTGGTATTTTTTCCATTGTTTGTCCAGCAAAATCGTTGATGTATGTAGTAAATGCTATTGCAAACTAGTGATCTTCCTGTTATTCTCCAAGGCAGTCCACAAAAACTGGTTATTAGAAAAATGTATAACTAGTAAAAGGAACATACCACAACAGATTAAATTTGGGACTCAGTAAAACAGGCCTTCTGAAGAAAAACTGTGTTGACTTAAAAGCAAAGTAAGGCAGGAAATAAAATAGTCTGCAAAACCTCCAAAAGCACAGAAGCTACATATGTTTTCCAATACTGGAGTTTGAGATCGTATTCTAGTTCAGGTCAACTGCTAGCTGAGAACTACTTTGCACTTGTAACAGTGTTAGTCCATCCCCTAGAAAAGCAGGATCCAAAAAGCTACAGCAAACAGAAATATTAAATCCTAATAACAGAGAGCATATTGCAGTGTAATCGATATGCTGCAAATACAGGTAAGTGACAAGAATATACAAGAAACAGGTAAGTGACAATGGTGGTATTCAGTTTGTCAGCTACAGACACTGTGGAAAAGGAAAGAGACAACTAATGGAAGCATTATGTAAATCCAATTATGAAGTGCCAGGCACCACTTTAGAAGTACTTTGTACCTTTAGCTTACACTGAAGAAAGCTATGGAAGCAGAAAGTTGTCAGCATTTAGGATAAGCTGATATTGAAAAGAAAATAAACACAGGAAAGAAATGGTCTGTGAAGTCTGTAAATATATGTGAAAATATACAGCAGACAAACACATGGTGATTCTCATGTCTGTCCCCTACATCAGCTGTGATACTGTTAGCACTCTTCCATATGGTCTCTTGGCAGTCAGCTCCTTGAATTTCCCACCTGCACTAGTAAGGGGTGGATTAAGTTCAACATTATCCAGAGAGGTATGAAACACGTGCAAGGGCATTCATCTCAGCTGGCAGGGATTTTTCACACTATAAGAGAAAGGTTTAATAACACAATCTCTATGGAGCCTCTCAAATTTAAAATAATTAATTTAGAATTTTAAAAAAATCACTATCAAGCTGTGGTTTTAAATATTCTTCATTTGAAAACATTAAAAAACTGGTACACACTAAATGGAAAGAGTTTGTCAGGTGTTTTTTATCAACTACACAGCAGCACTACCAATATACAATCAAATTCCCTTAAGGGCCAACACAGTACTATAGAAAAGAACCAACTGAAACACTCCACTGGTTCAGGCCACCAGCACTGACATCGGGGGTCCAAACGCCTGTGGAAAGGTGGTCAATAACACCTGTTCTGCTATTACAAACAACTGACTAGATGGAACTACTAAAGCCATATATCTTACCAGATCTTTTCATCTCATGACCTACCACTTGTGCTGTAAATCACAGAACAGTTTGGGCTGAAAGGGACCTTAGATATCATCCAGTTCCAACCTCCTTGTCATGGGCAGCGACACCTTTCACTAAATGGGGTGGCTTAAAGCCTCATCTAACCTGTTCTTTAGCACTTCCAGGGATAGGGCATCTATGACTTCTCTAGGCAACCTGTTCCAGTGTCCCACAACCCTCACAGTAAAAACTTTCTTCCTAATATCTAATCTAACTCTCCGCTCTTTCAGCTTAAAACTGTTCCCCTTCATCCTGTCACTGCAGTCCCTGATAAATAGCCCCTCCTCATCTTTCCTGTAGGCCCCCTTTAAGTACTGGAAGATTGCTGTAAGGTGTCCCCAGAGCCTTCTCTTCTCTAGGCTAAAACAGGCCAAACTCTCTCAGCCTGTCCCAGTATGGGAGGTGCTCCAGCCCTCTGATCATCTCTATGGCCTCCTCTAGACTCATTCTAATAGACCCATGTCCCTCCTGAGCTGAGGACTCCAGAACTGAATACAATACTTCAGGTGGGGTCTCATGAAAGCAGAGCAGAGGTGGAAAATCACCTCCCTCACCCTGCTGGTTGCACTTCTTTTGATACAGCCCAGAATATGGTTGGCTTCCTGGGCTGCAAGCACAAATCGCCAGCTCATGTTGTGCATCCACCAGCACTCCCAAGCCCTTCTCTTCAGGGCTACCCTCAATCCATTCTCTGTGCAGCCTGCAACTGTGCTTGGGATTGCCCTGATCCAGGTGCAGGATCTTGCATTTGGCCTTACTGAACTTCAGGAAGTTCATCATATATAGCTATATGCCAAGAGTGGCAGAAGAGGTGAATCTGTGCAAATATTAATAGGTTGTTTCACAATACTTTTCAAAGAGATCCTGTCAATGAAAAGCCTAGTCATCTAACAAATTAACTTAAAAGATGTTTGGGATGATGGCAGTTTCCATTCTATTCTACATATTCCAAAATATTTGCAATATTTGCAATACAACAAACCTCCTAGTAACGTCCTAGGCAGAGAGGGCGCAGGGGAAAACCCCATGGTAGAAACAAAGATGAAAAGCTGGTACCATCTGAATCTGCCTCCCAAATAACATTTACAGCAAAACAGATCACTACAGAGGATGCAAGAATCTACCATTCATTCTGAAGAAAGGTGAGAAGTTAACTGTGGGCTTGGTGATGCCCCTTAGGCATAAAGTCGTGTAGAGAAATGCAGAACTATGGTCCCCAGATGAGCTAACCTGTACTCCCTGGGGAGCATATGCCTATTTTTCCAAGCCTTTGTAGGACTTACTAATTAGCTACCACTACAAACTGTGCTAAACATGCATGATAAAGTAACTTTGCCAAAGCCAGCCTTTCCTGCCAGCTGTTTTGATTAGGATACTTCAGTGTTCCTAGGGAATAGAAACTAGAACTGCTGGGTATTAGGATGGACTTCTGGTGACACAGAGCAGCACAGGCAGTTCCTTGCATCTGCTCCTCACTCTGCTTTCATGTACCCATACAAGAACATGCAAGTACTTGCTTTAAAAATGTGTTCTCCTAGAATCAGAACAGAACTCAATGCACCTGCATGACACTGAAGGTACAGCTCCCATCAGGATTCCTTGGCAGCAGACACCTTTTCAGAGCCACACAACAGCTGCTGCTCTGAACACGTCCCAAACAGACGTATTCATCAAGAAAGCACTCTTAAAATCAACGTAGCAAACATTCATTTCCTTAAACTCCTCAATCTGACCATTGTCCAAATGAAGTCTTGATACAGCAGTTAACTGCACTGAACAAGCACTTGCAAGGCAGCTTGAAACATACATAGTAAGTAGATGATCACACTCATAAAACTGACACCTTCATGAAAATTGAGTCTAGTTTAGGGAGATACGTTTCCAAGTGTTTCTTTTTTTAAAAAGAATACATACATAATTTCACACAGTTTCACAGGTGCCTATGTATATACATCTACTTGCATATTTAATACAACATATCCCTTAAATACTAACAACAAGTGGTATAAGAGTCATAGGAAAGAAGAGATGAGAAGTGCTGCAAGGAACAAAAAACACAAAACCCTCTTGCATCATGGACTTCATCAACTGAGACACCCATGAATTAAGACAGAATTTGTACTTATTGTGGAAAATCATGTCTTTGCTCTAGGAGAGGAAAAACCTCACAATGATCCTACTTTAAAGAATAACCTCTACTATGAATATCCAAATACAAAAACCACATTGCATAGCAGCCTTGTTGTTTCCTTGATGTGTCAATCCTGTTAAGCAAAACAGTGCTAACTTTTAAATTACGTCATATCAATTTCACCCTCTCAGTATCATCTGGATAACTTCACACTTGGTAGAAAACCTGGAGAAGCCTCTTAAAAATAAAACAAAATGCTCTTTTGGGTGTAGAACTTGTAAAAACACAAACATGGGTAATTTTATCATTAAAATTTTTAAGACAGTAAACTCTCCCCCAAGCAATGTTTCACCACACAGCAAGAAACAGTGGGGATTCTTTAAATAGTTTTCTAACATAATTGATTTTTGCATTCAAACACTCCAGTATAGGTGCATGGTGCTAGGTATTGACCTTTGATTCTATAAAAAGCTCTCTTTTTTTTTAAATTTTCTGTAACATCTATCATTATTGCATCATCAATGCAGCTTTGGAAGCACACACTGGCAGAGTACCCCAGGGATTTTATAACACGTTGTTTTCTTGGTAACTTAGCTTCTGCTCGTCTAATAGTTCTCCTCCTACAAAAAACTTCACTCTTCCTATTCCTCACAATTTAGCTAGGAGCAGATCTGAACACATGCAAGACATTCAAATCAGAAAGGAACATCAGTATTTATTAACGGAGTTATGTTTTCCTTTTTTTATGCCTTTCCTTTCCTCCTCATCCTTCTTGAGGCCCAGCATAACACTGCAGCTCTGCTTGATGAAAGAGAAAGCTCATCTGTTGCAAGCTCCCTACTAACTGCCCAGAGTTCCTGAAATTGAGACCAGGTTTTTGAAAGGATGATCTTGCACATTTACTGGGTTTTCAACACCGAAGTGTGGAAGCACAGAAACAACCAGCAAAATCTGTTCACAGTGTAAGTCTTAAAATACCCATTGTAGGATAAGCAGTCCTTTAAGAAGACAGCTACAAATATATTTCACTCCATTATGCTTAAACATACCCTTTTAAAAGCCATTCATTTATAGGTGTGATTGATAATAGCTGAAGAAAGAGCCATATTGCTGTTGGGAAGAACACAAGTGTAAAAATCTGGACAAAAAGGTGTAGTTTCACATGCATCAAAGCACTTGTCAGCTCCTGCAAAAGAAAAAGAAGAGAGGAAGTTGCAGTCATAACAGCTGAAGTAATATCACATTTGAGCTTTTAAAACTAGGATCATCTTTATAATACAAAAGAGAGTGCACATCAAAAAGGCTCCTTTAGAGATCATCTGATCTCCTCTTTAATAATGAAGTACATCCAGACAACATAAAAGCTCTGTCTGCTCCTGGGCATTTTTCCAAAAGAATTGTCCACCAGTTCAATAACAGTGAGGCTCTCATAACAGCAGTTTTTCAGCAGGCAACCTTAGCGCTTTGTCACTGTGTCAAAACCTGTGTTAACTACGCCAATAGTCTGTTTACTTTATTGACTGCTGATAGCAAGAGGAAGGGAAACTTGTACCGTCCACGTGATTTTGAGTTTCTCTACTCTAAAAAGAGCCACGGACTGATTCTCATTTATAGCACAGGAAGAAAAAAACCTATTTTTACCTTACAGTCATCACTTGTGGGGGATCTTTTTTTTAAGGAAATACTAACAAACATAGAAAGCAAAGTAATCTGTAGCAGATTTTGATTATTTATCATATCAACATATGGGGGAAAAAAAACTAGGCAAAGAAAGAATATCAAGACCACAACAAGATTAACAACAGCTAAACTGTAAAATTCAGAGAATAAAGTGCAAAACACCACTAGAAGCTGAGAAAAAAAACCACAATAAAAAAATTAAGTAGCATAAAAGCACTCCAGAGAGATGATCAAGTATCCTTATGCAATAAACTCTTCAGTTAGCTCTGTGTCTCCCTGCTGCTGTCTTTTCAGGCACTGCAAGGATCTTCTACACAGTTTTTGAGTAGAAAGAAAAAAACCTTGTACTTTTCAGTTCATTTCAACTCTCATAGTCAGAGAAGAAAAATTCCTTTTCCTTTCTCTCAAAATAACTTGCACTCTTTTTTTTCAAATAAATAATGCAACTGGAAAAGAACTGATGGCACTTTTATTCAAAACCTAATTTGCTGGGATTCTTCAACTATCTGACACCCCAGATACATTTATTTTTAAAAAAGCAATATAAAAAAGTGTATTTCCATGTACAGTAATGCAGCAACGAATCGTCAAATGCCACCCTCTTGCAGCTTCAAAACAGTTGAACTTTTATGAAGCGCAAGCAAATACTGCATTTTTGACCACCTAAATGCACATTGATGCAATTATACGTCTGGAAGTACCAGCAATTCAGCACCCCATCATCGTTACTTTATTTCTCTTAATAACATTATCTCTCAAATTTGGGTTAGGGGGAAAAAATCTTCCAAAAAAAAACCCAAACCCGCATCCATTCATATCCTTATCACTGTTATACAAAACATAGACCTGAAATGTACGGCTTGATCCATTTTTACTAAGAAAGTATCATCATATTTAGTGTTTTGTTAACTGAAGTGCAGGAAGAAAAGATACCTGGAAAGACCTATGTAAAAGTGTATGTTTTAAAAATAAATAATACAATCAAGAAAATAAAAAGCAAGTGAATTCTTTCAGGNTTCAACTATCTGACACCCCAGATACATTTATTTTTAAAAAAGCAATATAAAAAAGTGTATTTCCATGTACAGTAATGCAGCAACGAATCGTCAAATGCCACCCTCTTGCAGCTTCAAAACAGTTGAACTTTTATGAAGCGCAAGCAAATACTGCATTTTTGACCACCTAAATGCACATTGATGCAATTATACGTCTGGAAGTACCAGCAATTCAGCACCCCATCATCGTTACTTTATTTCTCTTAATAACATTATCTCTCAAATTTGGGTTAGGGGGAAAAAAAGTCTTCCAAAAAAAATACACATCTATTCATATCCTTATCAATGTTATACAAACACGGACCTGAAACATACAGCTTGATCCAATTTTACTAAGTATTATCATATTCAGTGCTTGGTTAACTGAAGCACAGGAAGAAAAGATACTTGGAAAGACCTATATAAAAGTGTATGTTTTAAAAAAAAAAATACAATTGAGGAAAAAAAAAAAAACCAACTGAATTCTTTCAGTAAAGCTGCTAATTCCTCCTCCATTTCCACCAAGTCACCTCTAGCCACAAACTTCCTGGAGAACCACTGAAGGCACCATCACACATACAGAAGTGCCCTTCTAATGTAAAACTTCTGCAACTGGAAAACACGGTGAAAACAGATGATTTGAAGAAAACCGTGTGATGCCTTCAAAAGCAAAACCTACGATAGAAACTTGAGAAAGACTGATTAGAGCTTCCAGAGAGCAAGGAAGACAAGTACAACACAGCCAACCTAGCACATGAAGGAATGCTGTACTAATGAAAAAGGTCTTTGCAGACCTAAATTGCCATTAAATTCTTTAAAATGTCTCTTGTGATTGCCTTTTAGAAGAGTTATTCCTTAGCCTGTCTCACCATGAAACAAGCACCGAGGCAAACACCCTTCACCCTCTTAAGCAATCTAAGAAGACTTGTCCCAAAATACATCCATTGCTGCAGCCCTGAAAAAAGCAGAAGACACTGAAAAGTTACCAGAAGCCCTTGGTTACAACTCTGTTTCTGCTCACCAGGTAGAAGAGGTTACCTTGAATTTCTCAGTATTTCAGACCCTTTAAAGAGCTTATTCTAGTCTCTTGCTGGTCAGTGTGGGTCCCTGTTGCCATCCCGCCAAGCTTAGACGGTCATAGCTGGACTCCCCTGAGCAAATACCCACAGAGAACAAACAATATTTTCAGTGACCTGCCAAGCTCCTCATTGACATGGATAAGTATGTCATTTAGTTTATGGGGCCCTGCAGGAGGTACTCGCTGTAAAAGAGCAACCTATCCAGTCACTGAAAACTGAAAGAGCACTGTATCTAGGCAGAATCAAATGTTCTTGTCATGCCTGAACACAGACTCTTTCTTCAAATGCAAAAGGATCTCAGTAACCTCTAGATTTGAAGTCGTAACAGGCAGACTCTCCCCAAATACTGGGGATTATTTTGTAAAATGCTTCTTGAACACATTAGCAAAATTTTTTGAGCATACGTTTTCATGGCAGATAAAACCAGAAGTGTAACTTTAAAAGAGCATCAACTATTTCTAATTATGTCAGATCTATCAGAAGGCCTGTTAACACTTACACAACTTTTTATCATTCCATAAAGCACATCAAACAGTAGTTTCAATATAATGTTATTCAAGGTAGAACAGCCAAGACACAGTCAAGAACTAATAAAGACAAGAGCAGAAACAATTTACTTTGCAATCAAATAAAAAGATACATTAGGTGACTAGCAAAACCAACTTTATGTTGTGCCTTTAAAAATTAAAACATGCCCCGAACTATTCCAATAAAATCGTGACCTGTCCTCCTAATACATTTAAGGATTGTCTTTAATGTACATTTTGTGATGGAACGTAAAACTCGAAATGAAGTACCAGCCCTAACTGATGCTTCCAAAGCAATCTGAGATCAGCTGCCTGGACATAAACATCAGCTCCTATAGAAGCTTCATTTGCATCAATAGACTGCTTTTAGAACCATAGATGAAAAAAAACTTAGGCAAGTTCAAAAAAGGACATGAGACATTGCCCAGGAACCTGTCAGCCACAGCACCTTAACTGGAAAAAGTTAGATCTATGCTAGCATTGAGAGTCTAATCAAGGTTTTGATAATGCTATTGATTTCACTCACTGACAGCTGCTTTACAAATATAATGCTTCAAGAATTCAAACTAGTAAAAGCAAAAGAAGTTTTACATTTTTTCTCTACATGCAAAGATTCCTAACCATGAAAGCAGATAACTCCACTCTATTAGCACTATTCAGGCTTTGTGTTCCAGGTCCTCTTCTCTGTGGAAGGAAGAGCCTCTTTGCAGCCTGTTTTCATTAGGATTAATTACTGTTCCAGGCAAATAGAGAACATGGTTCTTCCTGCTTCCACATAAGACCACAAGTCTTCAAATAGCTGCTACAGAATTGACTACAGCTATTCACTTCCCTTATACTGTGTCCCAGCAGAACTAGAGGACCTAGTGCTAGAACTGCTAGCAGACACAGGAGAGGGTTGCCATCAGTTCGAACACCACCGCCATTTGAAACTCCACTACTATTACCATGATAATAGGTACAGAAACCTTTTCTGTTGCTGAAAGCACACTGTTTATCCAAATCCCAGCTTGCCCAGAAGATAACTGGACAATACCATGATTATTCTTTTAGGCATTAGTATCACGCAACATAGGAATGACATCATCTCTTCACACAGCCAACAGCATAAAAGAAATCAAGAAACTAGACTAGCAGAACCATGCAGTGTTTTGCTTCAACTCTGGCTGCTGCTTCTCTTCTTGGCACAAAGCCCTTGTTTCCTTTCCATGCCTCATTCACATCACTAAGAGGTTCTCCGCTTCATCTCTTCTTACTCCCAAATTGTTCCTCTTTGAAAAGTTGACATAAAATTTGAAACAAGACTCACTGTCTGTGATATGCAGCAGAGCGTAGGCACTTCAAGCCCATCTGTCCACAACTAAATCCTGTCGGAAAAGATTGCCAAGATTTTGGCCTTGCATTTCAGAGGCATCTTTTTGTGTTGATAGTAGTTGCTGTCCTGTGCCTACTCAATGTGGCAATTTAAAATCATCAGATCTTTTCCAGCATCAATCCTGTAGTGACTAGCTTAAGTAGTTTTACCTAGAGAGCCCATGCCCTCTCTTTGCATGCTAAAGAGGCATGGAGACTCCTTATAGCACCTCTCTGCCTGCTTCCCAATAAAGTTCTACCCTAGGATTTATAGTTTTCTGACCTGTGTCTGAACTGAGCAGTGGGAAAGCCAAGGTGCAGAAGGCAGGTGCAAATGTGCTGCTGGGTCTCACCCTGACTTGGGATTGGGACACATCCAGGGTGTAGATCCAGTCTCAAAATTGTGCTCAGAACTTTCATTTAATTAAAGCCCTGAAAAGTCAAGCAACCCACTCTCTATGCACAGGTGAAATTTTTTAACATATTTCTCAAAACGTTCATTACTTTGTGAAGAATTTTCTGAAATCATGGAGAAGTTATTCCATAAATGTCTAGTGTCTACCTCCTCTTGTTAAGCATTCTCAGCGTGAACAACAATAGCATAGTAATTAAATACTCCAATTACTTGCAAACCTTTTAAAAGCAAAACAAGAATGCAGCAATTAAAAAATACACTACCTCAGTTTTTAAGGAGAGTCCACTGTTAAAGAATATAGCTGAAACAGCAATGTAAGTTATGGTAATTTCTGGTTTCAAGGGTCCTAAAAAATACAGACAGAGAACAAAGTTAATACTACAGTCAGAGATGATGATATGCATACATTACATCAAAGTATATAAGAACACTTAAAAAAATCTGCAGAAAATCTAATCATTAAAGTCTCTAATAAAAAGAATGAGCTTTATATTAAGTTAAGAAAGTATGCTATTAATTTCTAAATAAAGGCAAATCAGTGAGTGTAGAGTGAGGTATGCTGTCATATGAATTTGGCTTCCATGATTATACGCCACTGGGAACTAATGGGTAAATTCTGGAAATGCAAAACCAGGGAATTTTTCACAGTTCTGTCATCAGTGTATTTCTACAGCATCAGCAAACTCAAAGCGCACACCCAAATAAAAATATTAGCTGCTCCCTCCACAGGGCCATGGGTATCATTCAATACCTACCTCTCACTACCTCTTCTACAACACACACACACCCATCTGGCTGCCTGCACAGAAGAAACCAAATCGTATCTTGCAATTATTTCCTTGGGGCAATACGGTTCTGCATTATTCCCCCTCAACAGGGCTGTGGGAAAGTGGTTCTTTCCAGCCCTAAAATAACACATTTCAGACACACTGCTGCAGTGAGTCCAGCAAGGGCAGATGCCTGCACCTCCAAGGGTTCCACTACATTAAAGGCTTACATTCGTACGTATTTATAAACTTCCTTTTTTTTTTCAGGGAGATTAAACCAAAATACTTTTTACACTTCCATAAAAATGAGGAACTCTCTTAGTAGATTTTGCCTTCACAGGCTACCAAGTGCAAAATGTACACTCTCTTTTTTCACAAGCATTCAACCAGTTATTATATTACAAAGAAAACATTATCAGTCTACTCAGGACAAAAGGAGCATCTTAACTCTACAAATGACAGCAAGCTATCATAAACAAAAAAGCAGCAGCAAACAAGCAAGTCTTTACTAGATTCTCCAGAAGAGAAGATTTTTTTAACGCTCTCTCAGATGAATGATACATTGATGGTCACACTGGAGCAAGGTAAATGATCCTTAACTTAAAGAGATTTGATCACACACTGAGTCTAATCAAATTTGCATCTCCAGTCATTTAAACTTAAATCCTGCTCTCAGAGAGGACTCTGATGACGAGGCACTAAAATTGTGTGCGTTAAATACAAAAAATAAACCAAACTACCTATATGAAACGTAAGGTACAAATACGCCAGGAAATGCAAGAGTTAAAGTTGCAACAAAGTACATAGCCAGCTGCAAAATTATGCTGTGTTAGCTGAATAGCTGGCAGCAGAAAAGCCAGAAAAATTATACACAGTTATCCAGAAAACCGTATTTTTTATATATATATAATCTTCCTAATCTTTTAGATTACAGCATATATGCAAACACACACACACACACTGGGCAGACAGGCAGTGGGTTAGTCAGTCTGGTTAAATATAGGTTCTTCCAGGACTCAGTTGTCCTGTCTCAGGGTTTTTCAGTGGGATAATTGAACTCCTTTGCGCAGGAGTAACCTCTGCCACTAGAGCAACCACATGTCCATGGAGCACAAGCAACTCTGGTCAGAACAGACCCCCTTCATCTCATGCGTAAGACTGGTCAGGAAAGTTCCATTCACAAAGGAACTAAATAGGCTCATTCATCAAATAGAAAAACACCCAAAAAGGGCTTGGCTTACACCCTGAAAGTGGCAACAGCACAAATCTTTGTGACACAATGTCCCACCAGTATGGCTGCTAGACCATCTATACCATTCACTAATGCCTCACAAATCACACTGTGTGGGTTTGTCAGCTAGGAGATGATGAACTAAGGTTTTCTCACATGCTGATATTCGCCACCCCTTCTCCTCTTTTTATTTTTTTTTTCTGGTTTTAAAACAAGCACAGGGATCACATAGCTTCAAAAGAGGGAAATCACTTTGGGGAACACACACTCATGAGTTTCAATCACTGCTTGTAGGATTTTTTCATGCAAGTTGTCCCATAAACAATACCACGTCAAAGCTTGACATCTCTTTGCAGTAGAATAATTAAGTACTCCATCATAGTGCTTCCATGCAGGAAGTAAGCTGAGGAGAAAATATCTCCCGTTCTACTTAAAAGGATCTCCCACATTGCTGCAAACAATTAGCGTGACAGAAAGGGACAAACCACCTGATACTACCAATTTAAAGTTGTCTTTAAGGTCTGCAGAAGACACAGCATGGATTCTGCAAGAAGCTCCATGTGGGTCCTGTTCACCTATGCAAAACAGAACGCAGATGGTAGAAGGGATCCTTGCACAGCAGGAATCTGCCTACCCTGAACTCCATGAAGTACCGGAGCCTTAGCTGCCACAGCAAGTGTTCAGAGCCATATTATTTTAAAATCACTTTCATTTTCCAGAACCTAAAGAGGAGGAGGGGAATGCTGGCTCCTCAGCAAGAAGCTGCCTGTCCTCAAACTTCAGCTCTGTTAAGGGAAAAATAAAATAAAAATTCTATGCATATGAAAACACTGTTAGATTCTTCCTCTACTCCCTTAACTGGAAATTGCTAAAAGAATTCTGTTCAGGGGTTCTACAGCCCTTTTCTTAAATCTTCATACATCCCCTAGGAAAAAAATACCTAACGTTTAATCTGTTCTTGAAAACTGTGAACATCTGGAAGCCAAGTTACAATGAAAACTAACCAGAAGATGCTGCCAGCATGTATAAAGATAAGCTGTTTGTTTTAAAACAACACTGGATACTTCAGCAGCTCTTGTTATAAGAAACATACAAGACCTCACTACTCACCCTGGAGATGTTTAAGGCACGGGTGGACAAGGTGCTAAGGGGCATGGTTTAGTGTTTGATAGGAATGGTTGGACTCGATGATCCGGTGGGGCTTTTCCAACCTGGTTATTCTATGATTCTATGATTTGTTTACTATGAGCATTTGAAAACATTTCAAAACACTTCGCCTAGAATATTTTTCGCTATTTTCTGTCATCATTCACAAAGAAGTAAGAAGGAATGAAAAAAAAGGAGTGCTCTTTAAAAAAAAATATGGCTCAAAAATATTCTTTAAAATGCAAGGATGTTATCATAAAGTAAAACCAAAACCACCTGGCTGAAATACGGCACCTGGGATTTTAACACAATACAGATGTTAAGCTGCACCTCTCAGGAAGCTCACAGATGGCAGATGCTCATACACTGAACGGCAATGACTTTATGCCCATCCTAAGCTGAGTAATAACTTCAGAAACTCGAACAGGAGCACATTCCAAATAAGTTGCCATCCGGCTTTCACTGCTACTAACCCAGAAGGCGCAGGATATTACTGAAACGCTAAGTAGTTTTCACTGCTACTAACCCAGAAGGAGCGTGGTGTTATTCAAACACTAAGTTGCCATCCAGCTTTCACTGCCATTAAACCCAGAAGGAGCAGGATAGTATTGAAACAGCAAGCTGCCATCCAGTTTTCACTACTACTATCCCAGAAGGAGCTGGATGCTACTCAAACACCTAAGTTACCATCCAGTTTTCACCGCCTAGTAATCCAGAAGGATCAGGATAGCATTGAAATAGTAAGTTGCCACGCAGTTTGCACTGCTACTAACCCAGGAGGAGCAGGATATGGCTGAGGCACTAAGTTACCACCCAGTTTTCACTGCTAATAACCCAGAAGGAGCAGGATAGTACTGAAACAGTAAGTTATCATCCAGTTTTCACTGCTAGTAACCCAGAAAGAGCAGGGTAGTACTGAAACACTAAGTAGCTTACACTGATACTAACCCAGAAAGAACAGGGTTACTCAAACACTAAGTTACCATCCAGCTTCCACTGCTAATAACCCAGAAGGAGCAAGATACTACTGAAACACTAAGTTGCCGTGCAGTTTTCGCTTTTATTAACCCAGAAGGAGCCGGATGCCACTGAAGCGGTAAGTTACCCTCCAGTTCTCGCTGCTACAAACCCCGAAGCAGCAGGATATTCCCGGAGCGACCCGCAGGGTGCCCAGGGAAGGCGCCCACCCGGGAATACCCGCCGAGGGGTCTCCTGGGCTCCTGAGGAGCGGCGAGGGGGGACCCGAGGGGACCAGGGAGTCCTGAATCCCAAGTTTCTGAGCGGACGCCCCCGCGGGCGCTCGGGGGGGGACCCGGGTACCGAGGGAACGGGACAAAAAGTCTCGCGGAGGGGCAGCGGGCGGCCGACTCACCGCCTTTGACGCCGACCCCGGGCTGCAGCCTGGCCGCCGCGATGACCACGACGATGCCGAGGATGAACCACTCCTTCCGCAGGCGCTCGGGCAGCGCCATGGCGCGGGGGGGGAGGCCGCGGCCCCCGCGCGGCCCCGGCCGGATCCGCCGCCGGGGAAGGGCGCTCCCACCGCCGCCATGGCTACCGCGCACCTCCGAATAGGCGCGCAGCTCCGCGGCGGGGGACTCGCTCCGCGCTCGGGGAAGGGATCGTCCGGAGTTCCGAGCCCCCGTGCCCCGTACAGGGACACCTCGCACCGGGCCAGGCTGCCCAAAGCCCCGTCCAACCCGGCCTTGAGCACCCCCAGGGATGGGGCAGCCACAGCTTCCCTGGGAAACCCTGTGCCAGCGCCTCACCGCCCGCGTGGCGAAGAAATTCCTCCTTATGCCTCGTCTAAATGTTCCCCTCTCCACTTTATACCCATCGCCCCTAGTCCTGTCCCTACAAACCTTTGTAAACGGTCCCTCCCCAGCTTGCTTGTAGTCCCTTCAGGTACTGAAAGATCGCTATAAGCTCTCCTCGAAGCCTTCTCTCCTCCAGGCTGAACAAGCCCAACTCTCTGAGCCTGTCGCCTTATAAAAGGCGCTGCAGCCCTCTAATCATTCTTGTAGCTCTCCTCCGAACGCATTCCAACAGCTCCGTATCCTTCATATACTGAGGATTCAGAACCAGACGCAATATTCCAGGTACGTACTACTCTCCCAGGACTAATCTTAGCGTCGTTACGACCTTCCTTAAGCTCCCTTCCAACCCAAGCCATCCTCCAAGAGGGACATCCTAACTTTCAAGAAAACACAACTAATCAGATGAAACGTTAGCTTAAATCAAACATATCCCGCTTTTGGTTGGGTTTTTTTTCCAGAGCAGGAGGGTGGTGCGCGCCGTTTCGGAGCATTACGGCGCCCGGTGACGCGCGGCGGGGCGGGGGCGGCGCTCGCCCGGGCTCAGGCGCCCCGGAGCCCCCCCGGGTTCGCACCGGGGACGGTGAGAGGCAGGGTGGCTGCTCGGTTTCTCCTCGGAGTTCGACCCCAACTGCTGTAGGAAAGCGCCTCCCGGGGCGGCCCGAAGGCGTCCGAGATAGGGAAGCAGCTGGGAGCGGAGGGGGTTGGCTAAAAAGACCCTGAGCAGCAGGGATGCTTAAACACGAGGCGTTATCCTCTCCAAGGAATGAACAGCAGGACGTGTCCCTGCCCGTCGCAGGGGGGTTGGAAGGAGATGGTCTTGAAGGTTCCTTCCAACCCAAACTATTCTACGATTACCTTCCCCCTAGAGAAAAGAAACGCCTGTCGCGACATCCCCACAGCATCTCCCGGGACGCGTGGGAGCGCCTGGTGGTCCAGCCGGCGCCCGAGCTCGGCAATTCCCTGTGCGGAGGTCGATGGATTCATTTCAACGTTAAAAAAACCCCTCACCACACCAACAAACCCTCATTCTGGCCACCACCCTGCACTTTCCCTTTCCTTTCCCCCTCTCCGATGGATTCATAGATCCAGCCTCTTCCCCCACGAGTTCATCAGTCCAGTCTCTTTCCCAATGGATTCATCAATCCAGTTTCTTCCTCCTCACTCTCAACCCCACCAGCCAGGAGATGAAGCAAGTCAAGCTCCATCCTCCCACCTGCTCACCCCATTTGCAGCATCGCACGCACGACACTTAGGGTGGGTGATGTCTAAACATTTAGGTAAGTTTATACTCCAAGGTCTCTGTGGGTATATTCAGGCTTCAAAGAACAGCCCCTACCATGTGCTTTCCGCTCCCTGCTACCAAGTAAATAAATGTTTATGGCTCACCGCTGAGCTCAAGGGGCGTATGTTGCTGTACGTCCTGCGAGGTTCACGTGCATAAACACGTACACATCACAGCTGGGGTTTTTTGAACACGGAGGGAATGTGCCTTCTCCCACCCCAAGGGGGTTTAAAGTGTGCAGTTTAAAGTAATTATACATTTTGCTGTTTTACTAACATTTACTGGAGTAGATATTGGTCCTTGTTCTCATCTCAAATACAAGTGCCAAATTGTAAAATCTCAGTGTATTTGCCTGTGCAACTGCCACAGGTTGACTGTTTGGGGAGAAAATAAATGCTTAACAGCTGTTCTAGTGGAAGCTGTGATTAAAACAAGCATAGCATTTGATTGCTCAGAGGATTTGATTACTGCATAGGAAGGCTGGGATGAATCAGCTAAAGATGTGAAGTTAATGTTTATCATAAAAATTGTTAAATCTTCGTGTGGCTACTCATGCGCAGGTGAGTTGCTTAGACCTTTTCCTNGGAGTAAGTTTTTTATGGAAAGGGTCATTGGGCATTGGAATAGGCTGCCCAGGGAGGTGGTTGATTCACCTTCCCTGGAGGTGTTTAAGGCACAGGTGGATGAGGTCCTGAGGGACATGGTTTAGTGTTTGATAGGAATGGTTGGACTCGATCCAATGGGTCTCTTCCAACCTGGTGATTCTATGATTTCAAAGCACAGAGCAAGAGCCTAGGCCCATAGATATGAACATAGCAGGGGAGCAGGCAGATGTCTGTTTTTCTCCAGGTTGTTTTGTTATGAATTCAGATAGAGCCCTAGAAGTCCAAACAGAGAGGGGCAGGAGGCTTTGCAGTCGCTCTCTAGTGGCCCTGACCAGTCTGGTTTCTTACACAATGCAGAGGTCTTGATCTGCACCAGCAGGGCTGGAAGGCACCAACAGCTTCAGCACAATTCAGGAGAGCATTATTACCACAGAAAAGCAAAATCACAAATAATCTATTGAGGCCAAAAGAAGTTCAAAGCAATTATCTGGCAATAAAATCCAGACCCCAGTCTCTCCCTGCTATTGCAGCATACTTTTTAAATGGTACTAATCCTGCCCCTCACTCTTTGCAGGCGGATACTAATTGTGAATTTCTAATCTTGCCCACAGCCCAATTTAATTCTAGGTTCATTTTGCTAGCAAGTTTCAGATGTTTGCACACATCACAGCAGACCTAATTGGCAAAAGTTAGAAACCCCAGGTTCAGTCCTTGGCTCTGGAAAGTTCTTCTCATTTTCCCCTCCAAAAGGTCACTCCTTGTTCACTATCCCAAGCCTGTCAGTTCTTCTCTAAAGAGAAGAACTTCTCCCTATTAGAATAGTCAAGAAATAATAATAAAAAACCCACACCAAAACCCACCTCATGGTTTTACAATACCACTGAAAAAGTTCAACTATATACTATACTATATTTGTCTATACTCAGTAAAGAGAAATGTAAGCTTTAATAAGACTCTGTTGCTTTGAATGGATGCTGTGCCTGGAAATTTATTTTCAAGAGATGTGAAGTTTATACTGAGTGCCTTTTGCCAACTCCAAAAATACATGGATTCACGTGGCTCTCAACTTCTGCAATCTTTAAGATTGTACGCAGATATTCNGAAGGCACCAACAGCTTCAGCACAATTCAGGAGAGCATTATTACCACAGAAAAGCAAAATCACAAATAATCTATTGAGGCCAAAAGAAGTTCAAAGCAATTATCTGGCAATAAAATCCAGACCCCAGTCTCTCCCTGCTATTGCAGCATACTTTTTAAATGGTACTAATCCTGCCCCTCACTCTTTGCAGGTGGATACTAATTGTGAATTTCTAATCTTGCCCACAGCCCAATTTAATTCTAGGTTCATTTTGCTAGCAAGTTTCAGATGTTTGCACACATCACAGCAGACCTAATTGGCAAAAGTTAGAAACCCCAGGTTCAGTCCTTGGCTCTGGAAAGTTCTTCTCATTTTCCCCTCCAAAAGGTCACTCCTTGTTCACTACCCTGAACCTGTCAGTTCTTCTCTAAAGAGGGATGAGCTATCTCACTTCCTATTAGGATAGTCAAATAAAAAACCCCAAGCCCTTATGGTTTTCCAATATTTTTCCAATACCACTGAAAAAGTTTAACTTCTGTCTATACTCAGTAAAGAGAAATGTAAGCTTTAATAAGACTCTGTTGCTTTGAATGGATGCTGTGCCTGGAAATTTATTTTCAAGAGATGTGAAGTTTATACCGAGTGCCTTTTGCCAACTCAGAAAATACATGGATTCACATGGCTCTCAACTTCTGCAGTCTTTAAGATTGTATGCAGATATTCCACATTGTATGTCTGAAGACTTGTACAAAGATATTTTACCTGGGTTTGTTCAAAAGCTTTACTTCTATTACCATTATAAGCATATAGGTCTCTTTCACCTAAAAGAGATTAAATTCTTCCTGTCTTTAAATAAGAAAGCACTCTGTGAGCCTTCGCCTGGCCTGCCCCACCAGCACAGAACAGGAAGGAAGAAAACACAAGTGGATTGTACAAGTGGCAGGATTCTCACACATCCTAAATCTACTTGCAAGACAGTGCATCACTGTTGCTGTAAGGCAAATTGTCATCTAAGTTGAGGTATTTCATCAAGGTTCAAGGGAGGCAATTCAGTGTCTGGCATCCAAAAAGTATATCCTGCAACACTTCACTTTCCTCATCAGGTTCTCATACAGGTAATATACACATCCAAATTAACCACTGGGACTCAAATAGGTCCCAGAATGCTCTGGCACATGTGTGTGTGTGTTCTCCATCACATCATACCAAAAACATTTTGAGATGTATTTAGCTGTAGCTTAGACATAATACAAGAAGATAATTTAGCTTCTTTCTGATTTTAGGTGACCAAATTTCCATTTTTGTTCAACTGCAAGCATACCTTGGGGCTTCCAGATGCTTTCCTGCCTCTAAAGGCCCTCACGCTTCCTTCTGCATAATATAAAATCTTTGTGACATGCATAGTGATGTGATACCAAATCTTTGTTGCTTACAGATAATCTGTTAAAATTAACTGGACTGTTTATGTGAGCAGTGACAGGTTTTCACATCTGTGAAGAGACAGAAGTAGACAAAACATTTCTGGGCTGCACATTATGAACAATCAGTATTGTGCGGTTTGTAACTGATGCCGAGATCTCATTTCCTCTTTGTACCATATGGAGCCTATTTATTTTCTCTTTTACCCATCTGCACAATATACCTTGCTATCTAGTAAGTATACAATTAAGTTATTTTAGGGAATGTGCTGGGGTTTTTTTAAACTTCCATGGTCGCAGATGTCATCTGATTATGCATTTAGACAAGAGAGATTTCAATATAAAGGAGAAGGAATCATGAGATAAAGGGAGCTTAAACGAGAGGAAGAGATAGTATTAAATAATTTAACTGGAAGAGAACAAAGATATTCAGAATGAACAAGATAAAGAGAGATGTTAATTATAAATAGGAAAGTTGAGGAGAAAAAGTGGAAATATATGTGAGACAGTTTACAACACATTTATATTTCTCACAAGCACTTGGTGGCATATGATCTCAGATTTTCTCAGCAGCTTGAAGAAATTGCTATGCTGATCTCATTAGATGGTTTCCCTTATGGAAGCAGAATTCACAGCTCTTATTCTGTCCTGACTTAGGTGCTTATACTGTTTCGGGCATCTACAAGGGATATTTTGGTTGTTGCTACTGCATATTAGTAAGTGTGCTGACAGGCTGCAGGGCTTACTGCCATTAGCATGATGCAGTAGTAGGAATTATGTACAAATTAGAACAGAGCTTAATATATACCTGTTCACATGTACAGGTATACTTTTCTAAATATAAGCTATAAGATGATGAAATGTTTTCTAGATTTTTTTGGTTTATTTACATAATGCTTCCCCCCTCCAATCTTTAGATGCATAATGCCTTTTTTTTTAAGCTTGTGATAAAGGATCCTCTAATAAATGTAGATAAGCAATTTTTTTTTTAAAATCTAAGACCCTAGTGTGAAGTTTTCATGTACTAACCTTCAGCATTAGGAAGAAAACATAAAAGGGGCCTTTGCTGATCCCTTTCCTAGAACCTGCTTGTTCTTACAAAGAAGCAGAACCTGTCTTAGTGCTGCTCTAATCACTATATTCCCTCGCCTTCTCCTCCTAGACTTACAAGGGAGCATATAGATGGGAGAAATTGTCATGTTTTGCATTTTTTTTCCCCCCACAGAAACGCAAGGCTATAATGCATTCAAAAGTTTGCATTAAATAAAAAGTAGAAAAACAAAGAGCATAATAAAGCTGTGCTGAAAACAAATCACAGGCTTTGACTACAATTTAAAAACATGTGACTTGTTTTAAAAACCATGCAAAGCTGTACATATTTAAATTTGAAAAGATGAAAATGAGAACATGAAATAGCTTATCTGGATGGTTTCACAGTGAACAATGACTAGGTTTAACCTGCTTAATAAGACAATTAAGAGATAACATGATGATAATTTTATATGTCTTCCTCCTTATGCTTAGAAAAATAGCCTTCTTATATTATAATAATCATCTTAAACCACCTAAAGCATGAGCACTTTCAGTATAAAAACCTCTTCAGTATTTTTTATAGAGGAGAAGCAGTAGATTTATTCCTCTAAGTGTGCACACATCTATGCGGATGCAAACATTTTACAGCCATTTCAGAGTAACTAACCACACATAATGGGAAAAGTAGACAAATCACACAAAGCAGCAAGAGCTACTGCCCCAGCTGTAGCACCTGTCACAAAGATCAAGTTTGGGAGGAGCAGTGTTGGAAAAATTGGGAATGTGCAAGTGCCTAGATAGGCTTGAGGAAGAGGTGATTGCTAGAAGAAAGTTTTGAGGAAGAGGTGATTGCTAGAAGAAAGTTTTGTCTTAAGGTTGTTGAAAGCTGGCTTTTAGAAGCTTAAGCTTTATCTTCTGGAAGGAAGAATAGCAGGGCTTGTCTAAGAGGAAAGAGAGCCCCTGATCCAAGCTTTTTATTCACTCAACTGCATGGAAGGTGGGGCCCAGTTTCTCTTGTGTCTGTCCCTCTTGGTTTTAACAGAGCCAAAAGAGTTCAAAGATTCAGAGTAATGGGGCAAATTCACTGGCTTACTTGAGGAGAAAGCCTGAGATGTCTTTCAATAGTCTCAGATTTGTCAATTTGACTTCATTGTGCTATAGCAGTCTTACTTCATACATCTGGAGTCTTTGCATGTCTTGGCTGTGTCCTGTCTTCTCCAGAAACCAAGACCTAAGCTCTTCAGCCAAGTGCATTCCCTAGGCAGGGCTGTGATGAACTTGGACCACGGCCAATTTAGAAATTCAATAAACTAGGGTCTCAGAATCAGCATGATATGCAGGAGAAGGATGCAAGTGTAGATGCATCCTTTGAGCTTAGCTTGGCACATTGACTTCTGTTGCTGATTTTGAACATCAAGCCATGTTCATAACTTACAGCCTTACAGTTCAGGCCTCAGTGGCCACAATAATGTCATCCTGCAGGATGGAAACCAAGCAGCTTATTATATATACTAGAATACAGATTTACAAAAGGAAGGTTTTGCCTGCCCTTGCCTTACTAAGCCAGACCTTTCAGAAAACGCTGGGAAATAGAGGAGCTTATATTTGTATAACTCAACAGTGCCATCATTTAACTACATGAAACTCAATTCCACCGTATCTGCCAATAAAGCTATTTGATCCCAGCCTATCTGGCCTTTTGATTTAAAATGGACCAGAAAGTGCCTCTGCAGGAACATAAAGGGGTTCCTCCTGCTGCTTTCTTCACTCCCAAGAGAAAGATTCATGGGTTCTTACCCATCTGTGTGGCACTAGTCCCCTTTGCAGTGCTGGAATTAGGATAATAGTCTTCTATTTCTTTTTTCTTAAATTGGTTATACCAGGGCAGAGTTCAGAGGTCCTGGTCAGACTGGAAATCTTCTTCATGCCAGCTACTCTGCAAGCATAAGCCCAGCTGCATTTACACTGTGATCAAGTAACTGTAGCACAGGTACACATCATAGACCTCCCTTTAATGTAGCTCTCCTTAGCTACAGTGATTAATACCATTGGGGAGTCAGTATGAGTGCAGGCCACGAGGCCAAAGCTGTCCAGAGATCCCCACTGGCACAACTCTGAACTAAGTTAAAACTCAAAAGTCCTCCTCCATCACCTGCAGGCACCCTCACAAGCCCTCTCCTAGAGGGGCATGGGGCCCGATATGTCCGATGCCAGGCTCACTTTCACCTCAGAGTTTCAGAGTTAAGAGGAAAACTTATCTCAAATGTGAAAGCAGACACACACACCAAAATTGGGGTCAGAAAGGGAGATAAACTACTGGAAATATGCTAAATAATTTGGGGGGTGGGGGGAGGTATAACCTTTAAAAGCTATTTAATAACAAATCAGCCATTATATCTGTCAATACAGAAAAAAAAGATGCTGACAACTCTCCATCCCACGATCTGCAGCATTAATAAGTGATGAAGTATTAAAAAAAACTGGGACACTTTGTGCCTAAAACAATATCACATGAAGACGAGGGAATAAAGCTGAACTAAAACAAAAGGGCTTGATTGTGTATTGCTGGCAAATAATGACATGCATAAAAGCCAAAAACATGGAAGCAAACATAGCCCCTCCAACCATTAAATGTAAGGAGAACATGACTGCCTCTTTTTAAAGCCATATATACAAATACAAATCATGAAGTCAGTACTGTCCAGTGGAAGTTATGGATGCTGTCATTATTCCAGAAGTGTCCAGCCTAAACTGCTTATTTAAATAAAGAGGGGGAGATGACATGGAAACTGAGGATTAAAGTAACACTGATGTCAGAGTTTTAGGATACATGCTACCCCAAGGCAAACAGCACCATAAAGAACATAGCCTGAAAGGAAAGACTCTATCTAAGCTGTTATTGCCCTGTGAATTTGTTTCCCTTTCTAATTCCTTGCTAACCAGGAGGCAAGACTTTAGCAGCTCTGGGCATCCAATGCTCAAATATCCACCACTTGTTTCTTTGTCACTGCCAACATAGTTGCTAAACCCTCTTGTTCCTCCCTTCTCATCTACCCTTTACCAGGACGCTCCCGAAGAGGTCTACTCCAGGACACTTCTGACTTCTCTGTCCTATTCCCAAGGAAAGGAAGAGTTATTCTATGAACCTGCAATATTCCTACAACATAACCAGGTTTCACAAAGATTTCCTAGCAGCACTGTCTCATCCCTACCATCTTTCCAGCTTATACCACTCACATTATCTTAGGTCAATTTTGTATTGTTCATTTCACCAGTCTCACCTATTGCCTTCCATGTAAGCAGCTCTAATGCCAGAGCCTTGTGCTGTGGTGAATGAGGGAAGGAACTAATTTCTGTGTACATGAAAGTCAGTCAGAAAGCACAGTAGTGAGACTATAAAGAAAAGCAGAGACAAAGAAGGATCATCTGGTTATTTTTGTGCAGCAGGAGTCTGTATTGGGTACGGCCTTATACTTCCTATTGACGATGTGCTTTAAGCAGAGTTCTGCCCTGGTCCCTCTAGGAAGTGGAAGAGTTATGATGGTGCCTTTTCCCTGAGAGCATTTCTAAGCTTTCCTCATAGGAAGATTTCCTTGCGGTGCATTCTTAAGTAGATCAAATGTAAAGGAAAATCCCAATTCAGAACTAATTGGCATACATATTTTTTTTCCAGGACCTGGAGGGATTTTCAATGTCTTACTTCTAAATGAACTTACAACACTCCTGCAATCCCACATTTCAAGTGGTACCTGTCTGTGTAAGCACAAGGCCTGCAGCAAAACGTGTCTTTCTGATTTTACCTCTCTACCCCGTTAACTCAGGCAGGTGCTTCCAAGTGCAATGTCCACGACCTACCTTTTCTCCAGCTCGTTCTTGGAGTTTTTGGTTTCTTTGGTGATATTCTCACTGTGGACACAGCAGCACAGAAAGTAAATGCCTTGGTGATGTAAAAAGACTTCTTGTTGAAGGAGGTCCATACCAGTACTTTACCAGGAAAAGCTTATTACCTTCAACCCTAGGATCATCCACACCATGTGTTTGCTTTCTGTTTTTTTATGAAAGGAAAGGTGTTTATCAAGACAGACCAGTGTCCCCTTGGGTTATGCTTCTTCCCTGAAGAAATAGCCAATTTCTAAATAGAGCTGACCAAATGGCACATCCACTGCCTGAGTGCCACCACTCTTCATCCAGACAGGTATTCCCTTTTTATCTCCTGTCCAGTAGCTATCCATGCATATAGCAAGCTTCATCTGAGTCATGCAATAATAATCACTGCTTATATACAAGATCCCTTGTGTACTGTATATTAATGTCTGGCTGGTAATTTAATGGCACCTCTAGGCATAAACAAAAGTTTATTAAAACAGTAAGTAAAATGTTCCCAAAGACTGGCCTGCATTTTTAATTTTCTATTCAGCATTCCAAAACACAGAGCCAGCCTTCTTATGCAGAAAGCAAGCTACAGAGTTAACACCAAGTAACATCATTTTGCACAAGTTAGATGTAGCACGGCCTAGAGCAATAGGATGCTTCATTTATATTCAAACCCCTTATTTGCTGCTTGCATTGGGTTTGCATGGCAAGGTTCTGGCAGTGGGTGTGCTACAGGGAGGTGTTTCTGCGAGAAGCTGTTAGAAGCTTTCCTCACGTCCAACAGAGCCAATGCCAGCCACCTCCAAAATGGACTCACCATTGGCCAAGGCTGAGCCCATCAGCGATGGCAGCAGTGCCTCTGGGACAACATATTAAAGAAGGAAATAGAGGGGGGGAATGGGGAGAACAACTGGGCAAGTGTGGCTGGAGAGGTACAAGAGCATCAGAGAAACCACTCTGCAGATACTAAGGTCAGTGAAGGAGGGGGAAGAGGTGGTCCAGACACTGGAACAGAGATTCCACTGCAGCCTGTGGTGAGGCAGGCTGCCTCCTGTAGCCCATGGAGGTCCGTGGTGGAGCAGATATCCACCTGCAGCCTGTGAAGGACCCCAACCTGGAACAGTTGGGTCCCAAAGGAGGCTGTAACTCTGTGGGAAGCTCACACTGAAGCAGGCTTCTGGCAGAGCCTGTGGACCCATGGAAAGGAGCCCATACTGGAGCAGGTTTGTTGTTGTCAGGATTTGCAATCCTGAGAGGGACTCACACCAGAACAGTCTGTTTCTGTAGAACTGTAGCCCATGGGAATAACCCACATTGGAGATGTCCATGGAGGATTGTCTCCCATGGGAGGGACCCACTGCTGGAGCAAGGTAAGAGCATGAGGAGTCCTCCCTGTGAGGAGGAAGGAGTAGCAGAAACAACTTGTAATGAACTGACCACAACATACATCCCACTGTGCCACTCAGGGTGCAAGACACAGAAAATCAGGAGTGAAGCTGAGCCCAGGAAGAAGGCAGGGTGGACATGGGGACAAGGCAGGAAGGAGGAAGGCATTTTAAGAATTGGTTTTATTTCCTATTGTCCTACTCTGATTTGATTGGTAATAAATTAAACTGATTTCCCCAACTCAAGTCTGCTTTGTCCATAACAATAATTTGTGAATGATGTCCCTGTCCTTATCTCAACCCATGAGCATTTAGTTATAATTTCTTTACTCTGTCCAGCTGAGGAGGGGAAGTGATGGAGCAGCTTGGTGGGAACCTGGCATCCACCACATTGATCATCTTTAAAAATGATTGCAAGAAAATATTTGGATTGATTATTAGGAAAAGCGTACACTCCAGGAAGCAGCAGCATATTGATTACTACTTGAATTACTTGTCAGTTCTTCGATAGCAAAGTACATGACAGCTAAAACCTTAAATTCCTATCAGTAGCTGGCAGTGCTCTCTGTAGTTAAGACAGTCATGCTCTAAGCATTGGGCATGTAAAAGGGACATCATTCCTTCCCTACACTTACCTCTTCATTTGCCCAAAATGCTTGTTTTGCAAGTGATTTAGCACATGAACAGCAGGTTTCATTTTCTTTTATCTTAAAAAAAAAAATCCTTGACCTCAGTAAAATGCACATAACACTTGCATCAGCCATTA
>WAAB01012906.1:75085-93082 GCA_013389865.1 Piaya cayana | reverse complement strand
GCAAGTGTGGCTGGAGAGGTACAAGAGCATCAGAGAAACCACTCTGCAGATACTAAGGTCAGTGAAGGAGGGGGAAGAGGTGGTCCAGACACTGGAACAGAGATTCCACTGCAGCCTATGGTGAGGCAGGCTGCCTCCTGTAGCCCATGGAGGTCCGTGGTGGAGCAGATATCCACCTGCAGCCTGTGAAGGACCCCAACCTGGAACAGTTGGGTCCCAAAGGAGGCTGTGACTCTGTGGGAAGCTCACAATGAGGCAGGCTTCTGGCAGAGCCTGTGGACTCATGGAGAGGAGCCCACAGGTTTGTTGTTGTCAGGATTTGCAATCCTGAGAGGGACTCACACCAGAACAGTCTGTTTCTGTAGAACTGCAGCCCATGGGAATCACGAACACATTGGAGACATACACAGAGGATTGTCTCCCATGGGAGGGACCCATTGCTGGAGCAAGGGAAGAGTGTGAGTAGCCCTCCCTGTGAGGAGGAAGGAGCAGCAGAAACAACTTGTAATGAACTGACCACAATCTCCATCCCCCTGTGCCACTCAGGGTGCAAGACACAGAAAATCAGGAGTGAAGCTGAGCCTGGGAAGAAGGCAGGGTGGACGTGGTGACAAGGCAGGAAGGAGGAAGGCATTTTAAGAATTGGTTTTATTTCCTATTGTCCTACTCTGATTTGATTGGTAATAAATTAAACTGATTTCCCCAACTCAAGTCTGCTTTGTCCATAACAATAATTTGTGAATGATGTCCCTGTCCTTATCTCAACCCATGAGCATTTAGTTATAATTTCTTTACACTGTCCAGTTGAGAAGGGNTGACAAGGCAGGAAGGAGGAAGGCATTTTAAGAATTGGTTTTATTTCCTATTGTCCTACTCTGATTTGATTGGTAATAAATTAAACTGATTTCCCCAACTCAAGTCTGCTTTGTCCATAACAATAATTTGTGAATGATGTCCCTGTCCTTATCTCAACCCATGAGCATTTAGTTATAATTTCTTTACACTGTCCAGTTGAGAAGGGGAAGTGATGGAGCAGCTTGGTGGGAACCTGGCATCCACCACGTTGATCATCTTTAAAAATGATTGCAAGAAAATATTTGGATTGATTATTAGGAAAAGTGTACACTCCAGGAAGCAGCAGCATATTGACTACTACTTGAATTACTTGTCAGTTCTTCGATAGCAAAGTACATGACAGCTAAAACCTTAAATTCCTATCAGTAGCTGGCAGTGCTCTCTGTAGTTAAGACAGTCATGCTCTAAGCATTGGGCATGTAAAAGGGACATAATTCCTTCCCTACACTTACCTCTTCATTTGCCCAAAATGCTTGTTTTGCAAGTGATTTAGCACATGAACAGCAGGTTTCATTTTCTTTTATCTTAAAAAAAAAAATCCTTGACCTCAGTAAAATGCACATAACACTTGCATCAGCCATTACACATATTGCACATTTACAGTGGACAAGGAGGTGGACCCTTTTTTCTTTAATAATATTTAAGCAGAACCTTGGATTGATTTTCACATTTCAGGTTAAGTAATGGAGACATGAAAGTTTTCATTACAAATATTGTCCACAGAGGAATTTCACTATGGACATGCTAAGAAGCAAGTGAGGAGTTCAGCTTTTAGAGAGTCTCATTTCAGATCACAGCCAGTTACAGACTGCAATAATGTTTCCCCTCCACTCCTCCACCGCAATTTAGCATTACGCTTAGGACCCTAAAGCACTTTCCAGCTCCCAGGGTGCGTTATCACCTATCTGCATGTTGAAACTAGACTCAGCAGTGCCAACTGGCCACTGTACTACTGTTTCCACAGAAAGGAAAAAAGAGCACTCAGGCTGAAGAGAAGGTAGGCAGATGTGCTCCAACAGGTCCTGTCAAACTGATCAGAGCTCCAGGACTTTGGGACCCTAGAGCAAATACAGATGTTGCCAGCTCTTTGCTCAGAGACTTGATACTTTCATAATAACCTAAAATATTTGCCTACTAGGCACCATCAAGGGACTCGGGCAGCTGAGAAGCCTCTTGCAAACAGCACCACAAGAGTTAACAAAGAGGACAAAGACTACAGGCATCTTGGAAGCAAAGGTCCCAGAATAATTCCTGTAATGCCTGTACAGAATAAAAACTTGGCTAATAAGAGATAAAAGCATTCACGATACGTCAACTGTTTGGGGAGCGGGGGACATGGCATTCTTCAGTGTTATACACAGTCCAGTTCTTTATTGTTAAAAGATGTTTTTCTTAAATATAAGAGACTGTCTAAATAGAGTTGTTACTGCCACATTAGCCTTAACCTGCAAAGACTGGTGTCATTCTTTATTCATAGCAAGATAATTTTCTTTAAAACACCCTGAAACCTTTTTTTACTGTCTTGTTTAAGATTAGATGTCAAAAAAGCAAAAGGTAAGGGTCAGGCAGCACTGCCAGTGAAACTGGTGTGCATTTTGTGGTATTTCACATTTCCAGTTAACACATCAGGACTGATGCATTATCTGTCATAAAATTCTGCAACAAAATATTCAGGCATAATGGACTATATATGCAAACAAGAGCTTGAAGGATCTGGCCTAGAACTTAAAATTAGGCAAATTAAAGCTGCCATTTGAATCTTCAAAGCCAATGTGGCAGGAAATCTGCAAAATCCTCATAGAGGTCAAGGGGTCTTCCACATGGGAGGGGAATTCTTACTCAAACCATTCCCTCGCATGGGACGTTCATTATATGGCTCTCCTTTATTTTTTTCTTCTAGAGACGAGGATGACTGTTTAGGACCCTCACCATTAAAGGCAAGAGCTCTTTTCCATTTGAATATTTTAATCTCCATAGCTGTGATTTAATAAGTTTTAATATTATGCTGTCTATACAAGGTCCACTGTCCATCTCCCCTGCCTAACAGCTGTGAAGATACAAGGGCAGAAATTTTAACCCCAGTTCAACAGGACATTTTCACACATTTTTAAGGTGCTGCAGCTGGTAAAGAGGCTAATTTACTTAAATGCTCTGCTGAGTTAAAGACCTGTGACCTCACACGGCACACAACTTTAAACTGAGTTAATAACAGTTTTACATATATGTGTATATATACGTAATGGCTTAAGCCACTGACTTTTTCCTTCCAGGAATAGAAAAGAATAAGAAAAATGTTGAGCGGAGTCTGGAAGTTTTGCATATTCATACTTCTCTCAGTTGTTAAGTGTTTGAAAATTCAGGTAATGAGCATACAATACTCTGGCTGCCTTTGTATTGCTTGGGGGTTTGCTATTCTAGTAATATCTCTACAGAAACTATTATATCAAGTCAGGTTTTTTCCCCTCAAACTGAATTAGCACTTGTACATTGAAGTTTTCAACATCACCCATAAGATTTTTTGACTTGTCAGAAGAATCTGCATGGTCTCTAACCATGAATAAAAATGATTTCAGGTATCGTCTTTAATCTCAGGAAATAAAACTTGAAATAATTTAATTGATTATACTGGCTGCTTGTTAAACAGCTGCTGAAATAAACAGACCATTTGTCTTTCCATGTAAAGAGACAGGTACTTTGTTTAATTATAGTTCATACCAGAGTTGAGGGGGGAAAAAAACTCCCAGAAGACCAGAAACATACCCCATTTTCCAAACAGACACCAAACTCTCCTGCAACAACAAAGCTTCAATCATTTGCCACTTGCTGATTTGAACAAATTTATCAGATAGAAAAAATAAAGTTCAGTTATTTTATGTATAAACACATAACTTTTTTTGCATATATCTGCATGCTTACACAAGAAAACCATGGTTTTCTCCTTGCCCTATACAACTAGGTGTAGCTCCATAAATCTTTACTTCAATATAATTCTCATCTTATGCTTAGCAGATGTAACCCTGATTTGTGTCTATTACACTCACATTAACCCTATTTTATGGATGTTTAACAGATCAGGGTCTAAACCAAAATCTGTATGTAAAATACTATGAAATACACCCCTTGGGCTTTAACACACATTTTTACTTCTCCCAGACAGCTCTAGTAAAGAAAATAGCATTGCCAACAGGAAATAGAAGTAAATCATTCCAAATAATTCTTCTTAAACTCTTTTGTAAGAATTTAATTACTTCAAAGATCCTCAGACATCTTGGTTTTCTCAACTATTCCATTATATAATCAAAATATCATGGGCGTACACAGATATAAAGTAAGGAGAAACAAGGGGAGCCTCTAGTACTAGGGTAAAAGTGGACAAAAATAATGACTTCTGTATTAAGATTCGGGAAATTTCTAGATACATGTAGGATCAGTTAATAGCTTTTGTATGCCTAGTTAAGCACCATTCTTAGCAGTACACATATGCAACACAAATGAAATATTAACAAGCAACACAGTTGTGTCCAAATAGGAGGAAAGTTGCATAGATAAGACTTGTTCTGTTACACAAAGCCTTAGCTTCTCTCTTCATACTATCCCACTCCAACCAGACCACTTCACCAGCTTTCTGTCCCAAGTTTTCAACAAAACGAAGCAGATGTGCACACTTCATGACTAGCTTCAGATTTTACGCTGTCAGAAGACCTTGGGCAGTGAGCAACGCTGTTAATGTACCTAGGATATAGAAGGTGTGAAGAACCTTTGGGAGTCAGATCAGAAGAAAAGCAAGCATTGTCCCCACACAGCAGAATGCACAGGTATTTCAGAGCCAGGAAGCCAGGGCCCAGAGTTACGTGTGCACAACCTCTACTGCTTAGATGACATCATTTACTAGTGGGGAAAAAAAGCAGGTGTCCAGAAATGGAACCTAACTTTGCAATGGCTCTTAAAGGGAGAGAAAAAGAAAGGGAGAAAGAAGAAGAATGGGAGACTCACAATTTCATTACACAGGAAATATCTTGTCAACAACCATCCTGAGCTTGAATTCAAAAAATTCAGTTTGTCCCACAGTATCCTGGTCCATCAAATCTTTTAAAAACCAAGCCATACCCTAGAAACTGCACATACACATCCAGATGGCCAAACTTCAGCCCCATCTCCTCACTAAACTCATGTTCTGCTCCTTAGGATTGTTGCAGAGGAAATTATGATAGCCACATGTCATCTCTCTGCTGTTCTCAGTCAGATACTGGATATAGAAAGCAAAGCAAGGATTTGCTTTTAAATGCTACATGGCTGGATATCCTACTTCAAGTAAATAGAAACTGACATTAGTAAACTTAACTGCACTGATAAAAAATTCAGGAAGTTAACAAAATTTCAGAAGAGGCACAACCATGTCATTGGCATTGGTTGCTGAAAGTAGTTATTCATTAAATGACAATAGTAAGCTATTCCCATCTTTTCAGATCAGTATGTAAACGGAGGGGCTGCCCACCTTGGGATAACCCATTTTTACCCTTAACAGAAGAACATGAAAATTCTAATCAGTTTCCAGATCTCAAGAGTCCAAAGAGATGATTTACATTTCTGCATAAAGAAGAACCTGGTACAGAAAAACATACTGGGAACAATTTGGATTATAAGAAGTCAGGGCGGATGCTGCTGTGGTCAGTTTCTCAACAGGATTTAACACAGTTGGTAAGACCTACCTTCTTTCAACCCCTCCTCTGGAAGGATGCCAGCTGTAATTATGCATTATAATGAGCAAGAATCTCAAATTCACAGCAGAGCAGTGAACTTGCTTCTCCTCACCTCCAGTAATGTATTTCTGCCCTCCTCCTTTGTCTTTCTGATGTTGTTTTGTAGTTTATGTCAAACAAGCCTCATTCTTCTCATTATAGACAAAAATCTCAGCTTGCTGAAGTGATGAGAGAGCTAGTTCTTGTTGTTCTTGTTACAGAAAGCCTCCTGCCAAAGGAGGCATTTGGCTTAAAATATTGTAAACAACCTCTCCTCTTTTACCCACTACCACAGCTAGCTTTTAAGAAGTCTATTTTCATAAACAGTACATCTTATCTGTTCAAAACAGCATAACTGGGACTTGCCATATCAAATAGTTTTATGGAAGATTGCAATAAAGAAGTACCTTGACAGGCTAATGATGACCTCCTGCTAGCCAGGCACTTAAAAGGCTCACTTTCCTGCTTAACAGATTAAAAGGTAAGAGCCAAGTGGCACAGTTTTCACTTACTTGTCAACTTTAATATCTGCCCTGTGGGCTACTGTGAAAATAAAAATCAAACTCACCACAGAGATGCCCATCAAATAAGTCAGTCTGACTTTGTGGGACATGAAAGAGCCAGGTTAGCATCAGCTTCTAGTGGACATCAGGAGAGAAAACATGGATCATCTTTTTCCATTGCTTATCTTGCTGAATCCTATGGATCTCTATAGCATTTCTTCCAGCTTAAAACCATGGTTGGAAGCACCAGCTTTGTTAAATTAGGGAGGAGGGGCTGACTTTGCACCTATCTGGGTATTTTATCTGGTGCTTAAGTATTAGTCTCTTGCACACAGCTTATCATTTGAGTAGCGAAGGCAAGTTTAGAGACAGAAATGTAAAACTGAGAGGAGGGTGCTGGCCTGTTCTCCCAAGTGACAGGGGACAGGACAAGAGGGAATGGCCTCAAGCTCCGCCAGGGGAGGTTTAGGCTGAACATTAGGAAAAAAATTTTCACTGAAAGTGTCATTGGACACTGGAACAGGTGGATGATTCACCTTCCCTGGAGGTGTTTAAGGCACAGGTGAATGAGGTGCTGAGGGTCATGGTTTAGTGTTTGATAGGAATGGTTGGACTCAATACAGTGGGGGTCTCTTCCAACCTGGTGATCCTATGATTCTTTAGACAAGTGGAAATGAAAACAAATAGTAAGAAAAGCTAACTCAGATAGTCCTCCACAGATGAGTAATACCTGGACCAGTACAGAATTGCAGCTAAGAATTTGCCACCAAATTCACTGGGTTTGTTGCAGTTGTTTGGGCAGGCAAACACTGGCCTTCTTGCACTGGTGCCTCTGGCAGGAGCGAGCAGCCACACACGGTTGAGCTATGATCAGGAGGATTAGGGTGATGCTATCTCCTTTCATATATCAGCTGTAACTTCTTTCACTGTGTATTATATTCTGTAGAGATCCCACTGCATTTCACATCACATAACACAAAATCATTCTTTAATAACACAGCATATTCTTCTAAGATTATTTGATGAGCACAATAGATAAATACAAGTTAAAGCTGGCTAAGTACTAGCCCCTTAAGATACAAATGCACACAAGCATCAAAGCTATTAAGAAAAATTACTGTGATCATTATTTTAAAGGGTCTTTGTAACCCCTAACGTAAGTAGAAAGGGGAAAAAATGCCTCATGCCCACAGGTTAGAAATTCACCAGCCTGTGGTCTTGCACCAAGACTACCATCACTTAGCCCAAACACATGAACTGGAGGCAAAATGAAGTTCAGTCTTTGAATTTGATTTATTCTTCCAGGCTTCAAAGCTGGGCAGAAAGCCTTGGTAGAAAAGTGGAGAGTAAAATCTTGTCTCTATTCAGGTTAATAGAGAAAGCACTCTTCAAGTCCTGACTTCACTAAAGTCCCATTAGCATTTCTGAAAGTAGCAGAAATCAATGCATTTCTGCTAAAATAACCTCTGCATTTAAGCCTGTGGGTTTCTTACAGGAGTCTCACACCCACATTCCAATGCTGGGTTACATTGAGGCTGAAATTATTTCTTAGTTGGACAGAACTCATACTGTTGCCCACTGAGATCTTCCTCCAGGTTGGAATGAGCAAAGCCAACTGCAAGAGATAGAATTGAGGCTTTCCCCCAGAGTTCAATTGGTGCTTGAAATAAGGAGATAAGAAGCTTTGCCCTAAAAAGCAAACAGTTTTACTGTGAACATGGGGGGAAAAGAAAACCAAAACTAACTGCAACGATGCTAAACCAAACCATGATTTGAAAAGTTCCAAGACACTCGCAAGGTCATTAGCCTCTAGATATGTATATTTCATTAGGAGGATTTATACTTGTTGTTCATTAGTAAGAACAAAGCTCTTGTCACTTTTGAGTGAGATATGTGGGTACATTCAGTTTTCTTCCCCTCCACTGGAGTGTTTTGAGAAGTTCCCACCTGTGTTTTCCATTTTACCTGCTACATTTCCCTCCACAATCTGAAGTTGTGTGGGCTACTAGCTATTCATCATCTTGCTTTAAGATGCAGTTCAGGTTTTTCACCCATGTTGTATGTTTTGCAACTATGAAATATGGATCTGAGATTCAAAAGATGCAAGAATGTAAAGAAATATTCAGACACTTTCAGCTTTCTGAAGAAACTGCAGCAGATACAAGAGCAGTTGAGCAGTGCAGGGTTGATACCTGTGAGCTAAAATAGCTTCTAATATAAAAAGTTGTTTTAGATTTCACTATTGTTATGCTGGAATAAGTGTAGAGCTCTTTCTACATTTTCATCATGTTCTGATAAAAATCCCAGGTCTGACAGTGTATCTTGACGAAAGAATCCACATGAAATGTGTTGCTAATTATTTATTAGGCTTCAAAGGCTCAGTGCTCCTACTTGTACTTCTTGCTACTTTTACCTACCCAGGCCCTAAAGCTGTTTTTCAATCACTGAACTGGAACCCCTTAGAGTAACAAGTTTATAATAAAGGTTCATAAACCTGGCAGTGATTAACAGCACAGGTTAATCAAATGAGTGTAGAACAGTCTTTTCCTGCCTTTCCTTTAAAGGAAACTGGCCCCAAGTGTTTTTCCCTTCTTGCTACATGGAAATAAATTTGCAATTAACTTTTACTTATTGGTGTCATAGCAGCCTCTGAAGACCCCAGACAGAAGCAAGCAGCATTGTGCTTTTCAGCACAAATACACACTAGAAGACAGCAGTCTCTCCAAAGAGCCAACAACCCAGCACCATTCCTGCAGCTGAGCCCCAGCGATGCCCAGGGACCAGACAGGCAGAGCCCAGCCCTGCCAGGACCAACCCACCCCAGCCTGAAAAAGCACAGGCAGTCTCACACTCACATGTCATCCCACATACTAAACAAGATGCTTGGTGATTTAAAATAATGAAGAGGAATTTTCCTTCACTGACAGTGGTTGGTCAGCTTCTCATGAAAAGAAAAAGCATCAGGTCCACCTACTGCAAAACCTACAGGGTTTGATCTGCTCCAAGACCAACAGGGCACACTTCAGCATACTCTACACATAGAACTGCCATCCAATTTCAGATGTTTGCCGCCAAACCCTCACCGAACTCTAACATGAAGTTACTATGGGAAAGGTGAGTCTATGACTGTTACCAAGCTGGATGGTGGCTGAGCCAACTTCCCAAATCTTGGAGCCAGCAAGGAGCTTCAAACAGAAAACAGCTTTCAGTGGCTGCTTTCTAAACTCTGATCACTATGTTTGTCCATCACTAGCCACAGCATTTTCATATAGAGTTTTCTGTACCATGATCTCAAAATAAAAAGGAATTAAATCAACATTTAATTCTGATGGAGAGAAAAATAACACTCCTAGACTGAGTTAGCTAAGTGCAGGTGTGAAAAGTAATTTTTGAATAAGTACTGAAATGTGTGAAGTTTGCTTCGCCTCACTGTGTCAGTATTTTGTTTTCTTATATTAACTGTTTCTGGAAACTACAAACCCAAACCACCCCTAGTCACCGTGGCTAACAGATGCAGTCTGAACACTGGATACCTTCTCTCAAGGCTGTTATGAAAAGCCATGCTTGCTCAGGACTTCCTCTCACCTGAGCTTACAATATAAAAACCACCAAGTTATCCCAGAGTAAACTCATCCTCCTGCCTGACAGCTCATGAGGCCCTGGTAGCACACATGGGCAACACGCACACCTCACCCCCTGCCTGTGTTCACAGCCCAGTGGAAACCTCGCTTTCTTTCTAGTCATCATAGCAATGCTCAGTGCTGGACCATCCAAGTGCCACTATAGAGGGTACATAAAGCAATGCAAGCAACGCCTACTGCAGGGTTACGGTGCTTCCTTACCCTCATCCCATCCACTCAGTATATTTTTTCCCTTCTGCCTAGATTTTCATATTTCTATAACCCTCTATTTTGTTTCACTTCAGTGGGTATGAGATTAAAGGCTTCAACTAAACACAAATCTGCATCAGCAAGTCAGAAAAGTGTTTAGAACCTGAGGCAGAAAGTAGTAAGCAGTAAGCATCAGTCCCCCATTCCCATGTGTTTGTCCCACAGCTTTTACCAGTCCTGAAGCCTCTGAACACTCTTTTGCAGAGGGAGGGATTAACAAAAAACAAGTTCAAAACCCCCATCCTGTTCAGCACTAACTTTCACCATGCCAGAGGAGCAGAAGTCCTCATCCTGAAGACATAGTGGTCAACATTTTCCCCTCTAGCACCAAATTCTCTCTCCTCTACTGCTTTTCCTCTGAAACATAGACCTCAATAAACAGGTGATCCTCAAAAGGAAAGTTCCTCCTGCTCACATTCACATCCTGCACTGCCATCACCTGTGATCCCATCATCCTGTACCTGCTGTAAAATACTGTTTCAGCTCTTCATGACAGATTGTAGCAATTAGGGGCAGATAAAAAAAAACCCAAAAAACTAACCAAACAAACCAAAAAAGGCTGTTTTCACATAAGTATAAACTATCAGTAGACTTCAAGCAAGTTTGGAACAGCACAATTTTAGCAATCTGAAGTAGGTACAAGGCAACTCAGAACAAAGTTACTTCTCTTTGAGCTAGTGAGAATTTATACTAGCATGTGTTTTGGAAACAGGATGCAACTTTAGCTGAGTAGCTAAAGACTCAACTTCTCATTTCTGTTCTCTCCAAAACTGTGAGGGTGTTTTATCCAAAAAGCAGTATTTCCACTTCCTTGCTTCTGCTTAGGTGACCAGTCAAATAGGAGAAGCAAGCAAACTTACAGCCTCTACACCAAAGGAGTTCACAAGAACACCACAAAACCTAAAATAATTTCTTCGTTGACTTACAGTTGGTTTGGGTTTTTCCCCCCCCCCCGCTGGAAGTGGTTCAAGAATTCAGCTTATGGTCCTGAACTGAACAATCGCTATAACCAGAAATATTAATATTCTAACTTGTCCCAGTATAGAGTTTAAGGTCCAATTCACACATACATTAGCTAATAAACTAGGGAAGTGCTAACCTACATAGGAATTTCTGCTTTCATAACAGAGAAAGGGATTATGATTTCAAGTTATTGTGTCTGGGTTATCAGTTATCTCTAAAAAAACCAAAACAAGACTGCAAATCTCGCTTTGCAATTTCTTCTGTACTAGCACAGCCTAAGTCTCTCCTCTAGATTCAGATCTAGATCCAGATTAAGCTCTCGTTTGATGCCTGGTCTTTGACTCGGCAGGAGCTTTGCCATAATGAAGAATGCATCAGCCCAGCTTTTATTTGTCATTTCCATGGCTTTTGCTTTGCAGATGCCTGTAGCACCTTAGGGTCACAAAGTCAGTGAGCAAAAAGGAAAACCAGCCACTGTCTGTACAGATATGGAGATCCGCTGTTTTCCACCACTTTATGTCTAACAGCTTGACTTGCACAAAAAGAGTTCTCGTGATTACAATGAGATAAACTGGTATGGCAGTACCACAAAGAATCAAATAGTGAACACAGCCTGTTCTAAAACCAGATGTAACGTTGGACTGTATCATTGAAACAGGCAGCCTTGCCCTACAGCAGTGCAGGAGGTGATGTGTCTCAGCTCTCACAAGAAAACTACCTAGCTATTCCCAGGTCTGGAATGTTTTTAAAAAGCATTGAAACATTTGGAGCATTCACACATGTATTAATTCAGCAAAGACGCTTCCAATTCACTCCGTTACTTCTGACTTAAAGGGGGGGGAAAGCAAAATCTATCCATGTACCTTTGCTGAATGAGTGCTGCTTCCCTCCCCTTTTTTTTGCAACTTGACTGCTTTGTACATGCACAGTGGTCTTGATAATGTCAGAGTAGACACAGCAGCTCCTACTATTGCCTGATGCACTGTCCCCACCTCTCATTCCATTGTGCCACATATGTAAAATCATTTTCAAAATGTTGCTACAAAAAATATTGTGCAGGTTGGGGATTAAGTCTGCTATCCCGTCAAAGATCATCCATTTTTATTATGCCACGTTATAAATTACATTTTTCATCATGTACCTTAGACATAGAAAATAAATGCGCCAACCCTCTAAAAATAACATCCCTTACTAAAACCTTCTGTGAAAGATACCAGTCCAGAGCACACATTAACAGTTATATCATAAATCTTTGGAAAAAATGGGATTTATAAAGTCTGTGCTGACACAGCTTATCTACAAGACTGTGAAAATGACAGCCATGCGTAGAGAGCTCACCCCTGCTAAAACACGACCACATGAATATTGAATGCCAGCTTCTATGCAAGTCTCTTGACTTTTGCAGCAAGCACCAAAATAGTGAGATTGGAAACCAGCCCTGCCTCCTTCCCAAGCAGGGTTCACCAAGCCCACAGAGCACAGGCTCCCACCCACAGCTGGAGCATAATTTTGAAACAATTAAATAAAACTTTTAATCACTTTGTTTCCCTGCTTGCCTCCAAGATGTTCTTTCTATCCACCTGTTTTGGCTTGGCTTTTAATTCCTTCTGCCTTCTCTTATCTAAAGCAGCTAGGTCTTGCTAACTGAGAAACCCAAGCTGCTTTGACTTCCAAGCACCTAACCCTTACTTGTCAGGTTCCTGAACTTTTCTGGGCTCCTCCTCCATTAAGTGTTCTGAGCAATTTATGAGTATTGATTGAACCATCTTCTTTCTAGATTAACACATCTTTTGCCTTGGGGCATTATTTTTCTTTTTTAATAAAATAACATGCCCACTATAACATACAAATCACAATACAGCCCACTGTTACATACTATGAGATGTCATACTGAGGGCACAGAAGGACATTAGAAGCACCAGAGAGACAAAGTGAGAATTAAACCCCATTTTGTTCCAAGACATACCTCTCACACCATCCTTGCAGTTGGTGGGTTACAGGACTCTGCTAAGAATCTCAGGGAGCACTTGCTTTTGAGTCTGACTGAGAAGAAAGAGGAATTTTTCCTGTTCCCTAGAAACGGGGGGAGGGAGAGCTTAGCACCCCCAGTCCCCATCCTCAGTCACTGAAGAGAACCCCCCCACCAGAGTCACTTCTCTTTGAATAAACCTTCTGTAAACGACTGGGCTCTGACCTCGGTTTTATCCACAGAAACGAGGATGAGCTCCAGCTGCTGCCAGCCTTCATGTCACCTGGGGCTGCCACACCCCAGAACCTGGAGGGGAAAGAGCAGGGAGGATCCTACACCTGCACCCATCTTCTTAGCACCTGGGCTGCCTCAGCCTCCTGGGGAAAAAAAGAGGGGAGCAGCTCCCCGCAGCCACAATCTGCCCTTAATTTACTCTTGTGTCCCCTCAGTGTACCCTGACTGTGTTCACAGAGGTAGGGTGGCTGTAATTCAGCCACCGCATCTCTCACCACCCTGCAGTGGGTCCCTTCTCGTTAGGAGCCATTCTGCAGCTGTCAGCATTTAAAGCAGACAAGTTTTAAGGTTTGCAAAAGCTTTGTCAGATCAAATTCCCTCATTAAAAATATCCATTAATGTTATTAAAATCTATATCAAGCTAAAAAAATATTCCCCTAATAAAAAACCAACCAACCAACCAAAAAAGCCACCACCAACAAAACCAGCCAACCTCCAACTTCCACTTAATTTTTGCCTACTCTGAATCAGAGTGTTTGGGCCCAGCAGGAACATTCTCAGAGGCAGGCGAGCATGCTAGGAGTCCAAGTCGCTGAGAAAAACGAGGATGCTGGGACCTGTTAGAAAGTTTTGCCTCAATTTCCCTGGAGTGCAACAAATTCACTTGCACAAAGGAAACATGGTGGCCTAGATGAGAGAAATAAACTGTGTTTTACTCAATTAAGTTCACCACACCGGGGTACCTCCCAGGCAAAAAAACTATTAAGGGGTTAACTAGTAAAAATATAATACGATACTACATTTAGTATATATTCATAGCAACAGACACATAAGCAGATACACACAGCTTTATGATGATATTTAAAAGTTTTAAAATTACAGCATCTTTAGGTTGCCCCAAGCCTCCCCCAACAAAACAAAGACTAAAACAATTAGGGCCAAGTTTAGTTCTTCCCTACTTCTCAGAATTGAATCATAAAACAGCATAGAAGCATTAAGGTTGGAGAAGACCTCAAAGATTATCAAGTCAAACTGTCAGCCCAACACCACCATACCTACTAAGCCATGTCCTGATGTGCCACATCTACAGTTTTTTTGAACATCTCCAGGGACGGTGACTCCACCACTTCCCAGCACCACCTGATTCAAAACAGAATGTGTGGATAGGAGGTCTTCCGAGTAAATACCTCTACAGAATTTTGTGTAATGAGCTATAAACTGAGTTCTCTGCATTTCAGACTCCATATTGGGGTTGCTATATGTGTCAGTTGATTGCTACTCTCCTGCATTTTTCTTTTTTGGATGTAATCTCTATTCTTTCTGCATTTTTACTTTGTCTTCACAGACTTTGTATCTGTCCTCTTTTCCATGTGTACGTTTGCTGTTCTTAACACAGAATCATTTCATCAGATTTGATGTTACCGGCAAAACTCACATTGATTGACTTGATTGCCTTTGGTAAGATTTCACTGGAATTTGATTGCTGTCTCAAGGCTGCAAGAGATACATGATAACAGTCCTAACAGGGTGTTTCCAAGAGGAAATGTTGGTATGAGCTGCAGAGGCATTTCACAATTTAATTTCATTACATTAACAGTCTTCGGAACAGACGATACTTCATTTATAAAAAGGGATAGGAGAACACAGGCAGATGCCTGCCCGTGCTCTGTGTGTGAGGGGAAGGGCTTTGATGTGTGCTCAGAGGTTGCAGGAAAGGTGGTATGCATTTCCACTGAATTTTGACAAAAAAAAAATAGAAGATGCTGAAAAAAAAAGTTGAGGATTTGTGATTAGCTTTGAATAAAACGGAGACAAGTGTCTATGTTTATATAGAAGGTGGACTTACCCTCTCCCTCCAAAAAAATTATCATTGCTTTTACACACAGACACATCTTTCAAGTATTAAAGCCAGGTTTTCAAGGAGATCTGAACTCGGTGTTCTTGGTCCTTCAGGGAACGATGCTTCAGCACACATCCAATACATCTAGCAGCTGCCAGTCCTAGTGGGCCTTCCTCATCAGCCAGGACCGAATCATATCATGCTCTGATTCTGTGGACACTGAATCAAAAGGAGAAAGAATAATTCGCAGGTATTTTCTACTACCCATTCATGAAGCATGCAAGACCTCACCAAAACTACGGAGACTGTGGAAAGCACAAAACATGCCATGGAACACACCAATACATTATACATCATACACATGGGGCTGCAGGACCCACCTATCCAAGTAAGTATTTTAACACGCTATTTAATGGCTCCAAGATCCAAACACTGATCTGATGATGCAACTGTTGAACCATTTTGAGACTTTCATCTATCCATTGGCGACAGCCTTCTCAGAGACATGATGTTTTCATCACCTTTTTCAGTGCTTATCACCTGTCATAGTTGTTTTTCTCTTAGCTGAAAAGGGAAGGATGCTCTGTGGTGCCTGGTGAATCCTCGGGATGCATGAAGAGATCAATCAGCCAACACCTTGCGTGGTGTAAGGGGAGAAAAACCTCTCAGATTTGCTTTGAAAACACTGCAGAAAATGAAAGGGCTACAAAAATTTGGAAGAGCTAAGAGATTTGAGCTGAGAACAGACCCATGTTCCTGACCAAATAGAAAATCAAAATGTTTTCTCTGAGTTAGAGCAACTCCCGAAAGACAGCTGACTTGCAAGCACCATCTTTTGTCACAGCAACTGGCTGTCACCAGCCTCCGGGCACGGGGCTTGGCTGTGTGGCAGCAAGGCACTGAACATGAGCGTTCTCATAGCTCCATTTAAATGACATCCAGAAGTAGAGAGGAATTTTGTGCTTAATTAAGGGATGTGTTTGGAATATGATTTGTGATAATACATCTATAACAAGGGAAATTAATGAAAATAATTAATGAAGGGTAATCTACCATACCAGGGTTTTGTCTAAATCAGCAAGAATAGAGTCCCAAGGACATCCATAGTGTGATTTATGGGATTTTTTTTTAATGATCCATGAGATCTTAATGTTTTCAGTGCAAGGAATGTCTGGGAAAGTGGTTAGGAACAGATCTCACCTGTGAGGCTATTTGTAAGAAAGGTCTCTGTGAGAGTTAAATTTGAGTTTCTTATCTGCTTTGTATTGTCCAATATTTCTTTTCCTTTAGAAGCCACTTTATGTCTGTGAATTTCCTTCTTTACAATTTTATCTTTATCTGTAAGGAGAAGCAGTGAAGTTTGCCTCATATCCCGCTGCTTTGATTTTACACAGTGTTTAGGCAGCAGGTATATCTTAAAAAAAAAACCCTAACAAACAGAAACACAGGCAAACCCACAACCCTGGAGGATGCTCAAGACCCTTGAGCTATAAAGCCTACAATGGGAACTTGAATTAAAATGAATACATTAAAAATAACTTTTGTACGGAGCCATGGCAAGCCAAGCAGATGATGTATGGTGCTGATATCAGCTGTTGTTAAATGGCACGGCACAGCATGGGACAGGAGAGTCCCCGTTGCCACTAGTGTTAACCAAGCTATGGATGGAAAAGGCCTTTCCGGAGGCCACCAAGGCTTGTCAGAGGTTTGTGAGAGCCCAAGGAGGCGTGAGTGTCCTTGGTTTCCCCTGCCAGATTGGGCCCATCTCAAACAGCAACTCCACCAAGACGGAGAGGTTGAAATCTGTGCTGTATGTCTGGCAGAAACCCCAAGACAAAGGCAGGACCTGTCTCCCACTTCCAGTCAGATTTTACCTTCCTTCCTGGAAAAGTACTTTTTGGATGGTGCCCTGGGTACCATGTAGAACGTGCAGCGTACGTGAGCAGAGCTGGACGGCTCCTGCTTAGCAGTCTGCTCACATCTTTCTCCCACGAAGAATATTCAGCTTTCTTTGTCTAAAATGTTGAGCGGTTATGAATAGTAAGGATAGACTATCTGTAATTATTTTTAAATTATTAATGGTTTTGTTAGATCCCTTCACTTTTACATTAGGTTTCTGTTAATGTAAGTTAAATCAAAATGTACTTCAGTTTCCAGGCAGCTCCCAAATGTATTTTTCATTCTTTCATAACATTACTTCAACTTCTCGATGAGGTGTCTATGATAAAGTTTGCTCCCGAGCCAGCAGACTCCCAGTCCTAATGAATTCAGCTAAAGGCTCTCTTAGCAGGCTCACAGGAGCGAGGAGAGGAGGCAAACAAGGGGGACCCCAGGTACTACGCTACCCCCAGCTAGCAGGTGTCATACCCTGCTCACAAGGAGCGCGGACGCCACGTGGGTATCACCAGACGCAAGCGGAGTGTTTATCAGAATAACTGAGTTACTTTATTGGTACTTTTTCTATCACACTTAGGAGACACCTCTGATCAGAAAACACCTGCCAGGCGCCTCACTCAGGGCTCAGACCTCACAGGTAGCGAGGAGAGGATCCCACACGCCTCCCCGCCTGCATCCCTGTCCCGGGAGATGCTCCCAGCCGGGGGATGCTCAGCACCAATCGATCCCGAGGTAGAAACGCCGTGTTTCTCCCACCTCCTCCCCTCGTCCCTTGGCCAGGAGGGGTCCGGGGGGGGCTGCGGGGAGAACCTGCCAGGCGTCCCCTCCCGTGTCCCCACGCCTGGAGAGGGGAGCGGCGCCGGGGAGAGCGCAAAGCGCGGAGTTAAACGCGTGCGTTCAACACAAACGCCACGGGGGAAAAAAAAAAAAAAAAAAAAAATCCGCCCGGGTAAATTATGCAGAGGGATTTCTGGATTTCTTTCAAGTAATTAAGTTTCGATTTCTTGCGTTTATTTTAGTGCCACGAAGCACGAGGCGCCACGGACGGCGAAAGTCTTCATTGATCGTTCCGGGGCTTCAAGTTTGGCTTCGTGACTCGACGTGGGGC
>WAAB01012906.1:33195-63187 GCA_013389865.1 Piaya cayana | reverse complement strand
TTTTTGTTTTTTTTTGTCATTTTGGTGTTTTGTTTTTTTTAAAATGGAGCCTTTTTACAAGTCTGTCTTTATTGCAATTCAGTGGGTTTGCCCCTCCATCTATTAATATAAGAATGCCTCATGGTATTTAGCACACTGATCCCCACAACATCCCCAGGAGACAGGGAGGTGCTGTTGTCCACCTTATAGCAGAGGAAAACAGGGATGTTTGGGATAGATAAACTGCAAAGTCATCTCCCAAGCCCTAGGAGAGCATTCAGACCAACGCTGACCAATCTCGTAGTACCTCTAAAAAGCTGAACCAGTAATGCCCTTGAATATCTTATTCCTAGGATGCTGGCAATATGACATGCCCAACGAAACACCCGTCCATCTGAAATTACAGTAAGAAGTGGTTTATTTCCCCAGCAGCAGCACAGCAGTCATTTTTAAAGCTTGGCCTCGGGGTACCGCAGTGGGGAGGCAGAATGGCAGTGGAATGGTGAAAGCTGGCTTCCCTCGGATTCAGGTCTTTTGGTTGGGTTCTCTGGTGTCAAATAAGGTGCAAACTCTGACTGATGCTTTTCCCAAGGATGGAGCATTAATAAAACCTCTTGCCTGGGGCAGGCTTTCTGGTAAATGTGTGATTTTCTACCTTTTCCCTTGTGTGGGACACACATGGGGTCTGTCCCCTCTGTCAGCTGCTTCACTGCACAAAATCTGTGGGGGTATATTCACAGTTAAGCCCTTTCCCTATCTGTTCCATTGGGTTAAAGTGAGCTGAGGGTTTTAAAGCCATTTTGAGGCTGGGAGAGACAGAGGTGCAAGCAGACAGGGACAGTGTGACGTGAAGTGTGGTCTCCCAGGTTCTCCTGAGAAAGCCAGGTTCCCATCTATCCCATTTGGTCTGAGTCACCTGAGGAAGAGACGCTGCTCGGATGAATATTTCAACACTTGGGGTACCTATGTCACCCTTTCCTGGTCCCCAGACCACTTCTGATGCACAATCCTCATCCTAACATCCCAGCAGCCTGAATGCAGCTCTGCTGTCTGAGGCTGGCTTTAATTAAGTGGGTCCTCCTGGATGCGGAGACTCAGAAAGACGAACAGGTCCACGTTCCACGTGGAAACAGACACTTCATTCCTGTAGTATCATTTAAAATATCCTCACCAACAGTTTTAAAAGATTTTGGACTTCACACTGAGAGAGCTCTGACTAATGTTAAGATTTAACTGAGAAAACTCAAAAAGTTAAATTGAAAAAAAAGCTACTCCTTAAAAAGCAACAGCAGCATTGTCAAGGCTGTTCTGTACTTACATTTAGACACTACTAATTCACACATCTCCAAACCCTGAATCCCTGGGAAGAAAGCACTGACATCAATCCTTCCTTCATCCCTCTGGATTCCCTTCTTATCTCCTTTGCCCTTCTAAATATGCCTATGATTGGTTGTGAGCAAGTTTTCTGGCCCAGAGGAAATCAGGAGCCTGGTGCCAGGCTGCTCCATTAGGTTTTGTGCCAGATCTCACTCACCAGTGAGATTTCAACCGCGTGTGTGTTTCGGCATGACAATCTTCAAAGTGTGCTTGGTTGAGTAAAGAAAAAACAGAAACCATTTACCACACAATGATGGGACCCTGCACATCTGAAGGAGGAAAATCACCTGCAAGAAAAAGGACCAGTGTAACAATTTATGTGCTTCTTTTTCAATCCAGGCTTTCTAGGAAGACGATGCTGCTGCATCTTTCCTCTCATTTCAAAATTACAAGCCTATCCTTGATCTGGGAAAGCAGTGTGCTCAGATAAAGGTCAAATATGATAGAACAACATTTCAGAACACGTATAGTTCTTTATTTTGAGGTATATGTAGGCATTTTTGGCTGGCATTTCATCACACCTCTATCTTCTTTCTACTGAGGCAGAATCACTCTCATGTACCACAAAACAATGTTGCTACCTTACACTCTGGGCAGTAAACTGTAACTAAAACATGCAGCTGCACCCCAATCTTCTTTTTTTGTTTATTTTTCTTTTGGTTTTGGTTTTGTTTTGTGCCAAATACCTCCGCAATGCCAGCTGCACAACAGTGTCACATGTATCAGTCATTGTATTGCCCTGCTGACACCCCCAAGTCAGAAATACTCTTCTGAAGCAGAAAATAGTCCCGTGAGAAGACTATCAATTGCAATTACAAATCTAAACTAAATATGCAGTATTGTGGCCTTTCCAATATCACATTTCCACTACAAGTTTTTCCAATGTGCATCGTTTAGTCATGTTGGGACAATTTGTTAAATAATGTAGAGGCACTTCATCATGGAACAACATTTGAGGTGATTTACAGTTTGGTCTTTTAGCAGCACACCTGTAAATTGCTATAAATAATGCTAACCCCTATTAAGGAAGACATCAGGGTGCTTCCAGGCTGAGAGAATTAATGGGGAGGCAGTTGTGGATGATACTGGGTAAAAGCACTATCAGTTTACAACTGATTAGGTTGTGCTGATATACAGATCTGCCACTGCACCCCACAGCCAGGCCTGAAGATAAGGTCCCAGTTTCTGAAGGGCAGAGTTTGGCAGGTATTTAGCAGCAAGGCTGGTGTACGGAGATCAGGGACAGCCTAAGCTGAAGTACCTTCATTTTTCTTGAGGGCGAGACTTTTATGAATCAGCTGTTTGCAGTGAAGTTTAATTAGAAGTAGCTCATCATCTTTACTGCTCATCTGTGTCAAGTCTTCATTCTGCAAGCGTATGAGGTTAACAATGAAGGAAAGCCATGAAGCAAAGTAGACAGATCAAACTCCCAGGCTATACTATATCAGAGCAAATCCTGCTATCTCAAAGGTTTCCAACATCTGAAAACTGGGGAAATCAGCTGTGCAGTAAAGAATCAGAGAAGACAAACAGAAGTTGTCCACTTTTCATATGCACAAAGCCAATGAGTTTACTCACTTTTCAGCAGTACAGAACAGTTTCTTTTTTTCCTAGCAACATAAACAACCTTATGATCATTTTGGAGATGTGATTTACCTTTGGTTAGTAGGCAGTTTCAGACCAACAGAGACTGTGGAAGAAACTGCACCTGCCAAAATTTTGGCAGGTGATGTGAGGGGTGGGTGAATGAGCTTCTGCAGAACCTGAAGTCAGTCAAAATTGTGAAGGGGGGCAGGGCGAGGGGTGTGTGGGATTTTGAATGAAGGAGAAGGAAACAAGTGACTACAAGGAAAAGCAACAAAGAAAGTGCAAATGGGAAAGGAATACAGCAGGCTCAAAAATCTCAGTTTTATTGTAATTTGTGTTTGGGTCACTAAAGCCTTTCTGCTGGGGTGTGAGATTCTGACTTTGTTCTGATATGAATATCCATCTACCTAATGAACAGGTTTGGTTTTTTAATGCTCCAATGCTACATGTGGAAAAAAGTGAAAAAAGAGAATCAAGCTCCTAAGTAAAGAATCAGTCATGGCAAACCAGACAAAATCATGGAAAGTAATTCCCCCTAGATGAGGGGGTTATCGTTATGCAGAGATGCAATAGAACAGCTAAAGATGGCAAGACCACTTTAAACCGGGAAATAAACTTTTTCAGCTCATAGAACCAATTATGAACACTTGGTTTTCAAAGGTGTTGGAGATGATTTACAAGTAGAAATTCAAAACACCTGAGTACAACCATCAGGAAGCAAAGGTGTAAAGATATATGATTCAGGGCTACTACATGGAGATTTTTACTTCAGCTTGCAACATAGGGAGGCTTTGAAGCCCTTGCTTCAGAAGTCACTTGATGACCTGAAAATTGCGGCTTCCACTGCAGGAAAGCTGTTGCAGGAAAGAGCTTTAGTACACACTCTGGAACCAGAGGAAAAAGTAAAAGGACATCAGCTTGTCCTCATTGAATGCAGCTCTCAGGAGGACTTCTTGACCTAAACAGTGATGTGAGACAACACATATGATGACCATATTTAAAGCAGACTATGTACATGCGCTGGTCTCACAGAAGACAAGAGAAACTCTAAACTATGATCTGAAACTTTTTGTCCATTGATACAGCTCTGTGGAGCCACCGTAGTGCCACAAAAGGCAGAGGAAAGCTTCACTGTGTCATGGGGGATGAATTCACACAGACAGAACGGTCATGCAGCAGAGCCTTGCAGCCAGCATAGGTCCTCTCCTCTGCAGGGGCATAACTGTTACTCATCAGATGTGGCCACCTCCAGACAACTGTGTGCTGGGCCAAGTGCTCTGGACTACACCTGGGATTTGGCTGAAGTGAACTCGTGAACGAGGCTTGTGAGAGTCTCTTTCTGGCTCACTTAGTTGGTACCACGACAGGCTCACCAGGAGTCTGGCCTTGGCTTCACACGTTCTTTCAGCCGATGAAGGCCACTATATATTTCCAGCATCTCTTTTTCCTTTGAAAAAGTGGTTAAGTCTACTCTCACTCACAGTCCTGAAGATATTTCACTCATGTCTGATATTAAGAAACGTACAACAGGGACTGCAGAAATGAATCATACCATCTGACGGTGAGATTAAATGCAGCAGCTTTCAAGGGAAAGCACATTGTCTCACTGATGGAAATACGGCAGCTCCCTACAGTACGATGTGGGATCTGGGAGAAGCAGAGAGGGTGACTAAGGCAAGCATATTTTTTTTGCAAATAAATTAGAGCTCTTCTACTTCACTCACCTACACAGCTTGTGGCTTTTTTTTTCCCCAGAAACTATCAAGTTTTCTGGCACAAACGTCTCAGAAAGTAATTTTTAGGCAGGTTCTACTATGCTGTACTTTTCTAACCAGAAGGAAAGAGGAAAAAAAACAAACCCTTAAGAATGGCTTATACAAGTGACCTCAACCAGCGACACTGACTGAATATCACCTACTCTAAGGCAGTCTGGGTGATGTGTGTATGCACACAGCTTGTGTCAACACATCACTCCTGGTTCCCAACTTCTGGTCCAAGCCTAGTACACGTGAGTTATCTGAGATGGTTCCTAATCCTAACATCTTACAGTCTAACTGGCTCCTACTGCACTTAAAACATTCATACTGATCCTGGACATCTTTCCTGCCGCTGCCAAAGTCACCTTTGCTGGCCCACAGGTTTGTATTTTTGGAGACTGCTCTGGTTTGATCCAGGCTGGTTTCTCTCAGGGTTATCAGCTCTGGATAATGAGAACTTCCTCTGCAGGCACATCCATAAGATTTGCTCATTGTGTTCCCCCTTCCTTATACAGAGTACACAGTGCCAACGTGGATTGTATTGCTTTTGTAGAGCCCAAGCTCTGGTGGCATGGTAGGTACCCAGCTGCTTGGCTGACCTACGGCCATAATTTAAAAGAAACCCAAACATTTACCACCTAAGGGAGCTGCTGGCTGCTAGTAGAGCCTCTGTTAAGACCAGTGCAGGAGCAGCTGCATTTTACAAGACTGCATAGGTGTCCACTCACTGCTGGCTCTATGCACGTGATCTACTCTGTTATTACTGTCAAGACCAGATGCACCCCTCCCTGGCCCCCATGTGAACAGGGAATGCTAGTGCTGGGTTTCGGTGTGACAGGAAGAATTCAAAGTGGCATAAATCCTCGTCTTTCTGCTTAACTGTCCCCATCTCAAGCAGTTGTTTAGCGATTTCTGCCACATTCACTGAAAAATGTGAATGCATCAGTGATGTTGCTCTCCCAGAACAGAGGTTTGCAGAGGCGAAGTAAAAGCAAAGGCTCTAATTCATCAAAATATTCTAATATCACGGAAGTCCTCTGAGAGTATCAGGGCTCAGCAGACATGAAAGCTCATTGCAATTCAGAATGTGAAAGTTACGGGGCTGCTGAGAGAGAGTGGGGCCTGGAGACAGAAGCTGGGTAATCCTGAACTTCCCTTGTCATAAATAAATTTTGTTTTAATCTGTAGTGCGAGCCTGGCACGAGCACAGCCTGCCCAGAAAGCAGACAGCGATGCCAGGAAAACCGATTTCCTGGTAATCATGTGGAAAGTGAGAGTGCCTAATTTTCTCAGCCAGCCGATGCTGAGAAGCCGGGAGGCAGACAACTCTTATGAAAGAAAACAAGAGAAAATAAAAGCGACCACTATGCTTCAGGGAGGGCTCTTTGAAGATGCTTTTAGAGGCACTGCTGAGGTTAAGTCCAGATTCAAGCCACTTCAATTACAAATGGTAAGCTTGTGGCCAGGTGGGGCAATGTTTTCCTGAAGCAGTCCAGGAAGATCAGGGAGCAACGTTGCCAGGGATAGAATAGCTCAGTGTATGAGGCAGCAACATTTCAAAAGTGATGTACCTCTGTATATGGATATGTATTCCCCAAATTGGAGGCTAAATGTGCCAGTTATGAAAGCCAGTGCTGAATGAAGCTGCCTCCCAGAGACAAGACTTACCTCTCATCAGTTTGTCTGGGGTAGATCTCAGTCCTAGCTGGGTTCAGAGCTGAGTGGGAGCCAGGAGCTGCTTCCAGATGCTCCTTCTAGGATGCTCAAGTTTCCACCCCCTGGGTCTCCTGTGTGCTACTGAAAATCTGCTGGTTTTCTGTCTAACCATACTGCAGGTGGCCAAGCAGCAAAACTGAGCTGGAAAATAGGTAGCTTTTGGGACAACTTGGAACTTTCCCTCCCTTTTTGTGATCCTACAAAGAGCTGAGAACACTCTCAGCAGAGACTTCAGGCAGGGCCATCGCTTCTGGTCTCACCCAGGTTAGCTGTGTTGAAAGCTGCTCTTGTTGCCAAGTTGTCTTTCATGTGGTAATGAAACAAGCAGGTAACTTCATTATTAATCTCAGTGAAACAAACCTACTCATTCAGCAGGGACAAGGAGGGGGGATTTTAGTTACTGAAAAGCTTTCTCACCCATGGAGATTAATTCTTCCAAGCCAGCACTGCAGCAAGTGGGTATGAATCTGGAACTCACATTCTGCATCCCACAGATGAGCTAAGAACAATCAGCAGGCTTTCAATTAAAGGCAAACTTGCACCTTTTTCTCCTCCTCCTCCTCTGCTAAATGGACTTGAGAGCTCACGACCAACAGCCAGTCTGGACTTTCATTCTATAGTTTTACAAAATTAAACCTTAAATGTTCAGAAAGAGAAGTTTATCTCCTAAGGTTAAACTCCCAGCAATGTGCTTTACCATCACGGCTTTTGGGCTCCGTCATGCTCACTCTTCAGTGATATGCCTGTGTTAAAAAAAAGACTCACACATGGAAATATTAATTGATGTATTTATTTGTTTATCTTCAAAGAGAGCACATACATCCTATATACTCGTAAGCATAAGTGTGGCAAACACAAAGGTATTATTGAAGTTAATGCTGCCAAACAAGACACATTTTTGAAAAAAAAAAAACAAAACTCCTCCTCATTCTCTCTTTTTGTAGGAGCTATCTTCAGAAATACCTGACTGAATCTTAGGACAAAGTCCTTGAGGTACACTGCTTCTGAAGACTGATGAGTTCTCACCTCATGTGTAATAGCTTAATCTCACATAACTACTTCAAGACTTCAACCTATTTCTTGCATTTTAACATGTATATTATTGTTTCTTGGAGTTACATTCACTTTTTCCTAGCAGGAACCTAAAGCGGGCCTTTAGTAATATCTATCATTAATCTTATTTATTCCATCTATTTCTAGGTAATTATATATAATGTATTTCTTAGTCTATATTTGGATGGCCTATTTAGAGATGAATGGATTCCTTCCAGAGTGGCAATGACCTTTCTGTGACTCAAACATTAATTTTCTAAATGGCTTCACAGGTGAAATACCTTATATATCATCATAATTAACAAGATATACCCTATTAATGGTCAGAAAACATGCTTTTCATAATTATAAACAGAATCCTTTCTGAGATACCACCTTCCCCTCTGTTATGAATTGTTAGTCAATACCATCTGACACATTCATGGTGAAACCTACTCAAACCCTACGCAAAAACCAGTCTGAATTGCCAGTCTCACATAGGTTAGGCATCCACAAGACAGATTTTAGAGACATCAACGTTACACTTTGGAATTGCTTAGAGATTCATCTGCTATAATATCTTTGATAAATCTTTGTTTCGAAACAGACAACTGCTGTTATAGGCTAAATTGATTTACCTACTTTCCTAAATTCATTAAAGTCAACTGTGCCTATAATTTTTTCAGAGCACAGAAAATCTTGCAACTCTCTCATGAGTCCTCCTTTATGACTGAAGTCTTCAGGGTCAAGGGATTAGAGGCTTTCTGGAATAACTTGGAGGAAAGATTGCAATGATAATGAGCCAGGCAGAGTGGAGAATAATTCTGTTCCATACATGGAGTTCCTTAAAGAAATTTGAGTATCTCTCATGTAGAGGCAAAGAACAGAAGTTCCATTATACAACTTAGAGCTCTGACCTCAGCAGATCTCATGAGTGATACTATATCTGACAAGAGATCACCAGCAAAAGTGATGTTGGAAGCAGCACTGGTAATTCAGAAAATGGTGATTTTTCTTCTAAAGAAATACTGACTTGAAACTGCAGCCAAGTGCCAGTGAGCCCTGCGCTTTCAGCTGGACCATGCAAAGCGTTACACCAAGTCCTGCCTATGACCCATGGGGCTCTGGCTCCTAACAGCCGAGAGGTTTATTCCAGGATCCTCTCCAAAGTATAATGTATGGCATGACATTCTGCCTAACCTCCTTGCCCCATTAATTTGAAGGTGAAAGCAGAGCCTTTTTTTTTCCCACTGAAAATGTAAGCAAGGAGCAGAACAACGCCTGAGTTCTGCCAGACCAATAGTTACTGAGACAAATTTTTACTGGGATGGGAGGCAGGGACATTTAGCTCAATAAATACACATTTTTTTTTCACAATGCTTCCCAACTTTGAAGAACACAACTTGGATTTACATTTATAGGATGATAAAGACCCCCTTATATTCATTAAAAGCTTTGTGACTGAAAAGTACTGTTAAGATGTATGGGAGAGCTCATCTCTAGAGGATGAATTTGTGACCTTGTTTTTACAATCAAAAAAAATTACCACTTAGTAATAAATACAGATTAGCAAAAAATAGTGAAGATTATGGGTGCTATTTAATAGAACTGCGTAATAACTTTGGGGCACATACACAGAATGTTCCGTTGCTGCAGAAATGTACATGAGGTTCAAACCCATTAAGGATTTAGAAACTTGACCTTGAAGAATTGATAATTGTCTTTTATAGAATGTCTGCTTCTCTTATGTTATTTCATTTTTTTTTTACTATGAAGGATAAATTAAAATACTCCATTTTTATCGACAACTTTCTGATAAGAGAAATTACAAATATCTAAAAATAGCAGCCTCTTACAAGCAGTCATGCTATATTTATTCAGATTAAAAGAGTCTGCTGATTAATGTAATTTTCAGATATTATTTGCCAAATTTTCCTGGTTTTATAATGTTTTTTGTATTTCATATTATTAAATACAGTGTTAAAATATAGGGGGTAAAGTGGATACTGTTGTTATTTATATTTAATTCATGGTTCTGTTTCTCTTCCTGGTTTTATTAAAACGTTTACTTCTTTTTAACACCCAGTAAAGAGATTTGTATGCTTATGTGTGTGCATAACTGCATGTAGGAACACTCCTCTACAACTTTTCAGCCTTGTGAAAACATTAAATTAATATTGTTGTGATAAGCTTGATGTTCAGACAATAAAGGCCTCTAAGGAAAAGAATAAAATTATTGTGGTATTTTTATTTACATTGCATGTACACAGCATCTTGGTAAAAAATTGTCTAATAAGAGATAGTTAATGATAATTTTTTACCATATCTTAACAGGGAGAACTTCCACTGTCACATGTCAACCAGCTCCTCAAATTACAGTCCTGAAGAAAGCCTGTGAACTGAGTTATTACTAAGACAAGCACTACAGTTTGCTCAAGACTGTAATAATAATTGATTACAAATCTAATGGACCTTGCTTCAAACTTTGAATCTGGGAACCTCCATTTATAAGGAAAGGAATGGTTGACCACTGGGGTTCATAAAGCTTTGTTTATGTAGTCTGAAAGAACAGGTTTTCTACTACATGAAATTATGAAAGCTTGCATCAATTTTCCTAAATAAAATTTAAAGGTTCCAAATTCTGCTTTTATGTATATTTTGCAAAGTGATAACTGCCATCTTCTGTCCTCTATTTCTTCTTTGAGCCAACAGTGATGGTAGCTGGAAAACGTCCTCTGAGGACTGTGAAGACCATAAGAATTAGACCACTGTGGGTCATGTGGGGAACTCACCTTCAAGAATTCCAACAGCTCTAAATAGGAGATGATTTCCCCTTTGACTCCAAAATCAGCGCTTCAGATTATTTATCAAAAAGAATCTAGGCAGAATTTTAGTTTACTTGAGAGTGTTAATGAACACAGACTTTGCTAAAAGGGAAACTTCAGGTTAAATTTTGAAAATGTGACATAGGTATTCTACCAGATGCACTTCCATTATTAGAATCATAGAATCACTGCTGTGCCTATAGACTGATGTTGCATTTGAGGCAACCACTGGCATTTCAAATGCTTTGACAGTACAGACCTTCAACAGTTACATGAATGGGCTCAACTAGAATTTAAAGAAACTTAGTTGTGTTTTGGGTTCAACCTGTGTTAGAGAATAGGTCAAAATTGCAATAGTGTATCACCCAGACTGGATGTATTCTATTCAAGTCACAGTTGAACTGCAACTGTTAAGGGTAGGTGCTATAATCACTGATAGCCCAATGAATAAGGCATAAAGATCACAGTTTATTTTTTCTGAAAGGGACAAACATCTAGAATCTGATTTTACGACGTGTCCAGCATCTTGGATTCCCATTCAATAGGTATAAAGGATGTTTAATATCTTTACAGGAGAGCCTCGACCCTTCAGAAGACAATAAGCATTAGGGGTACAAAATGCAAACTTTCTACTCAGTATTACTCTTTTCCTCTTGTATTTATTTCAATGACACCAGTTATTTTTAAGAAAAAAATGTAACACACATTGAAGCCACATTTCAGTCATAAAAGACCTTAGAGCTCTCTGATGTTGATATTGCAACATTGCACTCACATTTAAATGACAAAATTCCTACCGAAATTCCTACTTTGTCGCATGACTCTTCAAGGATCTTCCTGTACTCATTATACATCTAACAGCTTCTATGTAAGTAAGCAGTCATTATCTATAATGAGAAACAGCCAAAAAAGGATAAATGTTGCAAATTTATACATACACTTTGATATCTACTTGTTTTACATTTGAGTTCAGCATCTGGTTAATAGATTTGTTTCTATCTCAAAGGCTTATTTCTGTAAATTAAAAGCAATTACATGATCAAAGGCAATTAAATTCTAAAACTGGGAAAACAAGTAAAAAATATGAAGGAAGTGTGAATTTGTTCATTTATATGCCAGAAAAATATCGTTGTTTGGACAAAGTAAAACAAAGAGGATATGCAAGCGCCTGTCAAAATCTGGTTAAATTTTTATATCAATGACATTTTGTGAAAATCAGCATAATGGTATAAAGACTATGGATTAAGAGCAAATACTGTACCAGGAAGGATCTATAACTGGTGTCTTTGGAAGAGGCTCATGGGGATTTCGAAGCACTTATTTCTTTATCAAGTTCTGTTACTAAAAAAAAAAAAAGTACATTAGTGCTTTAGACTACAACAGTCTTAATAGTAAAAAGCCAAGAAGGTTTATATGAAAAACATGTAATGTAGTAGAAAGTCACAAGAGAAGGAAATCTAAGACAACACAGAGGTGAACCACATAAGATGTAACCCTTGAAATACAGAGCTGACAGGGATTTCTATTCTTATTTCTTGCACTCCTGTGCAGCAGCTCTCGAACAGGCTAGTTTTGCAGGATGGGTCCAGGTGAGACCAGCAGGGGAGCCAACAAGGAAGATACATTTGGGAGAAGATGATGGGAAACACAGTACTGAGAGAAGACTATCCAGGAGAAATGAGCAATGCAGAAAGCAAGAGCAGAGTGAGGAAGTTGGTTAAGGAAGGTTGCCATCTCTCAGTTGGGTCTCTCTAATGGGACGTGATCAAACTCCACAGCTTCTAGCAGCCACACGCTTTCCTTGCTCCTGTGACCTGTGATGTTCAGCCTTGTTCCTTCCTTGCTCCATTGCCGCACCAAACTCCCATCTCTTAGCCACACTTCCTGCTCTTGTTCCCAGTGACTCTCCAGCAACCTCCCACCTCCTAGTTACAACCACACCAACCCTGGGGAATTGCTTCCTATTTTGGAACTAGTGATCTGGTTCACCTCCTCAAATCAAGAAAGTGCACATATATCTAGCTCATCCCTGACATCTATTTGTCAAATCTATTCTCAAAGGCTTCTGATGAAGGCTGTTTCACAACATCCCTAATTTCTCTGTTCCAGTGCTTCACAATCTTATAGCTCAGTTTCTTCCCTAATACTTAAGATAAATATTTATTGCACATTAAACTGATCTTCTTCCTGTTCTACCTTTTGTGGACAGGAAGAGCAAAGGAATACCATCCTCCTTTATAATAACTCCTTATAGCTTGAGGGATTATTTTGTTTTGCCTAATCTCCTCTTTCTGAAGCTAAGCAAATGCAAACTCTTCAATATTTGAAAGGAGCTCATGTTTTCTGACCTTTGTAAAATCGTTGTCTGGATCCTCCTCAATTTGTCACTACCTCTTTTCACTGCGATGTCTAAAAATAGACTCCATCTTTCAGTCACAGCCATACCAATGGTGCTTACATGGCATCCTAATTCAATCCATGTCCAAAATAAATACACTAATCCAGTTCTAGTGGAGATGAAAAATAATGTTCAAAGCAATGTCTCTGCTGGTGCAAGGTTTGGAATGGATGCAAACTCCTGGACTACTCAAGATTCAATAAAATTTATGTTTTGCCATATCATGTCATTTATTAAATACAATTGCTAATTAGGACTCCATCCATAATTGTATGCAAGTAAGAACAGGATAAGTAAGTCTGCAAAGAATATCTGAGAATTAGGATAAGTTCTCATATGAAGTCGCATTTGGTACAAAGGCAACATGCATATTAGTGGTTTATTTTATACTTAACAATGTAGTTAGTCCAGATAACACTTTTTGAAACCATATGTAAAGTACCTCAATGGAAATTCCTTTACTAGCAAACCAAGTCCAAACAAAACCCCCTATTGACTATATGGCTCACCGGTGCACAGCCTGTAACTTCTCAGTTTGGCTTAGGAACTCAAACACTGTGAAGTGGTTGAGAGCCTTATACAATTCTGGCAGACCAGCAGGGGATCTGAACTACTTTGCCTCGCTCCAGCTTTATACCAGTGCAGCATTATTGCCTGTTCCAGTGCTATTGAAAAAATGGCACAAGACAGGTGGGTGAGTCAAGGCCAAAACGTGACAAGGTATATATACTGACATATGTATTTGCAAGTAAATACACATAAAATTGTGTTCCTGACAGCATACGCTGACACATGCAAGAAACGGTGGGGATGTGTACATGACAGATGGGAAATTATAGCTTAAATTGCTTTTCTCATGCACCTTTTGGCCTTTTGCCTTCTCGCTTGGACACCAAGCTATTACTGTCTGATTAACAGTTCTACCCTCCCAGCAAATATGAAGCATATGAAGGATAACTGATGGAATACAGAGCCATAAATGTTTTCTTGGCATTTGTTTGGCCTGTGCTATTTGGGAACAATAAAAGCATCTCATATTCATAATGATAATACATATACACCACCCCACATCACACCATCAAGCATTCTCCTTCTATCTTATTGTGTTGCACAAAATGCAGAACTAAACATTAATATGTATTAATAGTATGTAAATATAATTAATCATAATAAGATGTTCCTGACATATTACCACTGCTGTCGATAAAATATAATTAAAATTGTCTGGTTGAATTTTCAGTGCAGTTAGAATTGTCATCTCTGTTCTTGCTGTTTACATGTGTCCATCTAAAGATCGTTACACTTCTAAAAATCTCATTGTTTCTTTACATTCCTGGGAGAAAGATAAGCAGAGCAGCTAGTCCTTTGTACAAGTAATTGGTGAAAAGTCAAACAAAAGGATGAAAGCCACACTTACAAAAACTGAAGCAAAATGATCGCTGACTCTAAAGAGGGCAGGAATTCTAGGAACCAGACTCCCAAAAGATTATAAGGAAAATTAAGCAGGCAACACCTGTGTTCCTGCACTTGCATACGCATGCAATGGGAAAGCATACAAATCCAAATTTTGTATTCTTCTGGAACTGTTGGAATTCATTAAACAAGAACTCCACTGAAAGTTCCATAAACTGATGAAGAATCACAATACTACTGGCTACCATATCAGAGAGCTGAAACTGCTTTGAAAAAAAAGGGAAGACGGTATTTTGAGGGGATGACAGAAGTAAGAATGAGAGTAGCATGCAGAAAGTGACCCAGAGACAAATTTTCACTCTCTTCCATTAAAAGAATGAGGTAGGATATACTGAAAGTAGCAGGTCATGGGCTTGGAGACAATGGAAGGGGTTCTTTGCGCATTGCCAAATCATCCTTGGAACTCCCTGCTGCAGGATGCTGAGGTTGCTCTAGTTTTCTGCAGGCTCAAGAAGTGACATAGCAAACAAACAGGAAAAAAAAGGTTATACCCTCTCCTACTTTTTTACTGTAGCTAAGTTGCTTAAGTGGCATAAAACCCTGTAATACAACACCTCAAACAAAACATAGCAATGGTACTATTATGTTTTCATACCTACTTAGGCGAACATATGCAAACAAGACCATATTTGCAAGGGCTGTTAATGTGAGTGAACTCTCACTAAATTGAACATATATAAATGGTAATATAAGGCAATGCAGTGTTTTCATTACCTCTCTCTTCCTTTAATACAATTAATTCCATGTTTTCAGACTCACTATTAGCCAATACTGTACTTTTCTCACAAAAGAAAGTGAGAAAGCAAGACTACTGCACCCTTTATACCCTCCCCATGCTTTGGTAGGGTATGCTAGATTATCAAGCTGCCATAATGCAGCTGATGACACATAAACCATAATTGCAATTTAAAAATGGCTTGCATTTTTAATGGTCGTGCAGCTGTTTTCAGTTATATAATACATAGAATGATGTAATGGAGTAGGAATAAAGATACAGGGACAAATAATATGACTGCCAATGACATGGACGTCCCACCCTTGTAGAAGATCCTCCTACTTCTCTTCTGTCTTGATAAATGAAAACTGGTATGATGCCTTTTTGAAAGCAGACTGGACCTACCTACATGTTTAGCCATGTATCCTGACTAGGTTCACTTGGAATGGAGGTAGTTGTACTTGGAGGTTTCATGAATATAAAGATAAATGAATTTGTACAATTTGGGCATGCAAAGCATTTTTATCAGGCATATTCCATTTAGAATAAGCAGTAAACCATATATAAGGGTTGTGTCAAAGTTTACTGAATAGGGCCCTTGGTAGCTAATGTAACATTTCTCCAACAAATCAAAGGTATTGTTCTATGCTCGCATGAATATACAGTAGCCATTACCTTAAATTTAAAACTCACTGTGAGCAGCAAACACACTGTGGGGATATGAAGGCCATATTGTATCAGTGGAGTCTGCAGACATTTTCTTCATATGGCTTTGCCCGGTTGAAATATATGTTGCAGTTGAAAGCTAAAGGGATTACTTTTGAATAGTCATCACAAAGGTTGATTATATTCGTATATCATTTAGCTGGACCCTGCAGGCTATTATTCCATTAGCTGCGCTGGCCCTGCACTGTCAAAAAGTTGATCATATAATGTAAAAAGGTTACATGCTCTGTTAAGGTATGTGAAGTAACTCAAAACAGTAATCTTTTAAGAGCACTACAGCTTTTTACTTGAAGGTAGATTGCATTTAAAATAAATACCCTCAAAAAGGAATAAATACAATAAATCTACCCCTGTTTCCTATTTTTCCTACTTTGAATAGGCCGTATATAATTTTAGTAAGTTAATTGTACCAGGTAGTATATTGGCTACAGAGTATTTTTCAACCTCAGATCTGAAGAAGTATACCTCAAAATAGCTGTGTCTTTATGCAAAACGCTTACTGAAATTATGTTTCTGGTGAAAAAGATTTGCTGATTATGTTTCCCTTGCACATACAAACACACACACATTTTCTTTCAGTGCTTAATAAAATGGATCTTTAGATGGTTCCATTATGTGGATGCCTTAATATTATTTTATGCTAAAACACGGACAGCACATTAGATTGAAAGCATCTTACTGTTCCACGAGGCAGAGTAATCATGGACTATCCCTAGACAGTAAATGCTTCCACTGGGGAAACAATACCAACAACACAGGCTAATGAATCACAGTAGTTATTAATCATGGACATTTGTAAGAACCACATATAATAGAGATGAACTCTCCAGATTAGAGAGGTTAGAAGGTGGGACTGAGAAAAGCATAGGAGATCACCCAATTGCATTTCAGAAGAAGTTTATGGATGAGTGTTTGCTTCAACAGAATTGTGCCATTGCCTACTTCAGTCTTTCTAAGCAGACAGAAAAAGAGAAACAATTTAGTTAGCTCGATTCAATTAGCTTTCAGATCCTTGTAGGAAGATTTTGCATAAATAGATAAATAAATTCACACCTGCAAGACCCGTAGGGCTTCTAGTCCAGTTAGAAATGAGACAGTTTTTTTGAATAAAGTTGTTTAATTTAGATTGTAAAAGTGAGGATTTGCTCTATCTTCGGCATATCATATATATTATTCAGGGCAATGAATGAGTCTTTAGGAGTAGAAATGAGAGCCTTTAATGAACTCCGGAAAGCATTTGAACAGGTAGGTTTCCCTGACTAAAGGCTTCCCAGATGGGTAAGTTTATGAATGAGAAGCAGAATTTATTTTCTGTGCTTTTAAAGAGCCTACTCGGACTATGGCTTTATAAGGAAAGTGTAAGTTTTCGTCTGGTTTGGATGAGAAATCCTAACGGGAATATGAATTTTTCCCTGCCTAATAATTTCCATTGCTTACTTATTCATATTCAACAGTCCTCAGACAAGTTAATCTTCCTCTCTGACATAGTTTGGGCATGTGCCAGACATTTGCACAACAATGGAAATGTCTCTCTTGATCTTACATTTTCCAGTTCTGGTCACTGTGAAAAGGATACACAAGTCTGTGACAATACAGGATAGTAACATATTTTGCACAAACCAGATGTTCAATATCAAGCTTAAATAACACAGGTGAAAGTTTTGAATATAGGTAGAAAAAATGTTCAAAATATGAAACCGTGTCTTTTGTGTATCCGAAAGTTAGAGACACATCACAAACATTCTACATAAATTTTTGCAATACAGAGAAATCAGCTTTGAAAAACAGTCACCAAGAAGATCACTTCTAAACATGAAGAAACTTAAACAAAATAGCCACCGGCTTTTAGTTTATAATTTTACCTTTACTGTCAACAAGTTTTACATGAAATCATAACTATTAGTTTGAAGTTTCCATACAGCATCTCATCTCTGGCTCTACTCCAATCCAAGGTAGGATGATATTCAGAAAACATTTCAGATTCAGCATCTTGAAACTTTCTCAGTCCAAGGCAAAGTTTTCTAGCAACACAAAGCAGACCAAATGCCTGCCCAGTTGGTTAATCAAAGTTTCCACAGTGCAAATGAGAATTCACTGACAGCTCAGAGAAGGGTTTCTTTTCCTGCACCCCACAATCAGATGCAGGAAAAAAGATCACAACTGGAACTGACTTGGTCTCTCTTAAAGACATGCCAAACTCCACAGGAACGTCCCAAGAAAGCAAAATTCTAAGGAAAGAGGAGTTGCTTGCTCGCATGGTACAAGACAAACTCACCCTTGGCTACCCTGAAGAGTTGGCAAGCAGAGAACATACAAGCAGCACTCTGACAATGAGCCACCACTAAAGACTGAGCTATTTAGAATTCCTTATGAAAATAAATCCTTATCCTGCTCATAGAACAGGTGTTTTATAGTCCTGGAGAACTTTTGCCAGCATTTTAAAAGATATTCCTACAGGTTTTTACAAGCCCGTGTGTATCTTAATGACATATGCACAGAAGTTTTTAACAGACATCTTTAGGAATGAAATCTAATCTCATTGCAAAGGGCAGAAAAGCAGTAAGCAGAGCGATGTTTCAGACAACATAATGATCATAACAGAAGCAACACATTTAATCCAAATTTGTGTGCAGAATTATCAGTGATAAATTCATTTTAACACAAAGCAAGGTAAATCAGGTGCCTACTATATCTCAGCGCTAATTTGCTAATCACAACCCAGCAGAGGCGAAAACACAGATTTCAGGCATAGCGATGATTCTAAGACCACTTCATGCCCAAATCAGTACACTGAAAAATTCTTGCTGTCTTCTCCCAAATTACTAAAATCCTTGTCCTGTAAAACATTTAAATACCCTGCTTGAGAGCCTAGTTTACTAACTTCCTTTGTATGCAACCTTTTTGCATGGCTACACATACAGCCTCCTACCTCATCCTTTACTCAGATAGACATACTGCATCAAGTCCGTTAAGTTCTTGTTATAAAGATCCCATTAAAAACTGCAAAACAGGATAGGACAGTTCATAACTGTCTTCTGTAAACACTCTCTTCTACCCATCGAGCAAAATATGCCACTGAACAGAGGAGCTCAGTATTTAAATCACTAGTAGTCTGAGATATTTATTTCTGAATATGCAGCTTGATGTTGTCAGAGAGTGTTTAGCACCTTTCTCTGAAATTCAGGTCCCTCAAAGGTGTCTCAAAGGGAGGGAAAGCTGGAAAGCTCAGATTACTTAAATACTTCCTTTTGCTTAATTACACGCCATTAACATACCAAGGTTCAAATACACTATCAGACTGCTCTGATTAGAAGTATCTCTAATATTACTTCTTTTTGCTTTTATCTCTCTATTTTTACATGAGTGCTCTATATACTTTTTTTTTTGAGAATTTCTTGTTCTGCAGATATAATTCTTTATGTTTTGATTTGGCTCTGTTGTTTTCTGGCCTCTAAAGGCTTATCTACTTTTCTATGATTCTTTGTAAGAGTACTTCTTCGTTGTCCAGACGTCTTTATTTCAGCATCTACAGCGACTACTCTGCCTGGTGGCTCGCAAACTGTTTATCATCTGAAGCCTCTATAAAGCAGATTCTTTTTGCCTAGGAAACTATTTTCCAAGAGCTCAGCCAAAGGTATCTTCTTGGCACAGAAACTGAAGCCAGTGAAGCAGAGAAAATCCAGCAATGCATCTGCTACGAAAAAAAAAAAAGGATGTCAGGCAGATTTTTTTTTCTCCTTATCTGACTTTAGTTTTACATCTTCTAATGCATCTTAGACATGAGTGCATGCTCTCTGGGTAAGGAGATGTAGGGGAAGCATCTGGAAGATTATGCTCTTTAAAAAGAAGATACAGAATCCCTCGTGGAAATATCAGTTTTCTTGTGACTGAGGTTTTCTGGGGAGAATACCATTCTCCATAGCAGCTAAAGTCCTCCTCTAAGATTGATGCAAAGTGCTCCTACTTCATTCTTAAAATAAACCTACAAAAAAACCTCAGCTGCTGGAAAATAAGCTCCAGATTAATGCAGGGGCTTTGCATTCACATATAGTGATACAGAAATAATGCTCTGTGAGATACCTCTCCCATGGACACCTTGGAGGAGCTGGTTTGTCTTAGCTTTCCTTGCTGATTTTACCAATGGAGTGAGATTAGACCTACTTCTCTTCACCAGGCACTGGAAACAATACATTTCTTGGTCAAAGCAACACAGGGTGTTTGGTTTCTCCCTCTGCATTTTCTGATTTATGAACATGTTCTTTCAAACAATGTTGGACAATTTGAAAAGTCACTGTTTGCCGCCTTCTGTCTTTACAGATAAGTTGAGAATTCAGTTTTCAAGCCAGTCATCCACTTCTTTTGATGAGAAATAGATTCACATGAAAAAAAGATTACATTAAAAAATGGAAATGGATTTTCTGTTTTGTTAGTAGTCAGCGTAAGACTTGTGAGCTACTTTTGAAAGTTGTAGAACTACAGAGATTTTAAAGAATGCGCCAGTAGAAGCTAGAAGTTAAAAATAAATGCTCTGGCTAGTTTAGGCACAATCTTCAAGTCATGCAACCAATGCACCTTACCTAGAGTCTGCAAGGTTATGACAGCTTTGCCAAATTGCTTCAAAACAGGTCTTTTTCGAAAACATTTGACTTCAGTAATTTTGAATTCACTTTGAATTGTGCTGTACCAATCATGTTTTTTTCCTTTAGGAACAGCAGAGCTTAGAAACGTCCATCAGGCAAACAAATGTCTTCATAAAGTAAAAGATGTCACCCTGCCGCTCCATTCCTCTACTTCAGTGACAAGGCTGAGATGAGAAACACCAGATACTGTCTGTGTGGCAGAGGCTTAATGAGGCTGAAGAGAGGCACAGACTCTTGTGCCTGAGGGAAGAGCAGCAACAGGTGATCTGGTTTCTTTTGGACCTTTCCTCCAACCACAATGCAAGTGGAAAAAAGGAAGTATGATTTCTTCTGTGCTGCTGCCATAGGTTAGACTGTCAAGGGAAGATTTGGCTCTCAGTTCTGTCCCTCACAAAGGCATAAGTGGAAGTGGGGGCACGCACCATTTCAGTTACAGCTTTTGCCAGTTTGAAATGCCTTCCTAAGACATGGTAAATCATGGGAAGTCACCAGTTGAGAAATAAGGAAAGAGTTTTTCTCCAGGGCACAACTCCGAGCTTCTGGCAGATTTTTTTTTTTTTAACTGCTCTCACAATCCAGGAAACCTGCTTTAAAATTAACACGGCTTTCAAAATATCACAATTGACCAAAATTCACAAAGTGATGTGAAACTTAAGGTGATTTCAGCTATATGAATCTGCTGCAGACCTGGGACCACTTGACTGTGCCATCATTCTCTTCATGGGAGGAAGTGACAGTCTCTTTAGAAGCTGGATAAATCCCAAGCATTAGGCAGAAGACTCTGGGTAACTAATTTGATAATTTAACACCAGACTCTACTCAGATGAAAATTTAGTGCTTTGATGGGAGAGCAGGGCTTTCCGATAAAAACTATACATATGCAACTTCTGGACATCAGATAAAAATATTTCACGGAAAGTGTCATTGAGCACTGGAACAGGTTGCCCAGGGAGGTGGTTGAGTCACCATCCCTGGAGGTGTTTAAAAGATGGGTGCATGAGGTGCTCAGGGACATGGTTTAGTGATTGATGGGAATGGTTGGATGTGATGATCCAGTTGGTCCTTTCCAACCTAGTGATTCTACGATTCTAACTTTCTCCTTAAAATCCTTGCTGGAATCAGTATTTTCTGATCACATCATATTCTAACCTAATCACAAAACTTATGATATATAATAGACAAAACTTCTTGCTATAAATGATATTAAGACACCCCTGCCTGGAAGTTAAAGAGTCCTCAAGAGAAGCCTTGTCCTATCAGAGCCGTAGTTTGATCCTGGTGTGCAAATTCATTTATTAAGGATAAACCTAGAAACTGTACTTCAGCTTTTTCTGGTTTCTGCTTAGATTGCAGCTATTATATTATGAACCCGCTATGTGTAGCAAGAAAGAATAAAAGTACCAACTGTTTGCAGGGGATTTATTTGAACTGACACTTGGTTAGTGGTGAACTTGACCCACTGTGCTAGAGCAGTGCCAGGCCAGTGCACTCAGTATCACCAAAACCTGTATCCTTAGCACGCATATTCAGTGACTGCATCGACTCAGCATGCACAAAGGGAGCACAGTGGGTTTGCATGCAAGCCTGTCAGGCAGATGGCAGCGGGGCTAGCAGGCTTGTAAGGTTTACTTGCCTGACTGCAAATCTCTCTGGTGAACTGCTCGCTGTGGCTCCATTTAATTCTTAATCTTTGCCTCTCTCTTTAATTCTAGCTGCTTTAGAGACCTGTTGTAACACAGCAGTTAAAAAAGTATTCACATGTACTGTCGGGCCTCCCCAAAGAGCACTAAATTGACACGTAGGCCATGACAGCTGAGCTTGGACTACTAAGAAATCTAATCCAGGGTTTCCATCATCTCAGTTGTTGCCTCTCTTTCATTACAGTTTGACTCAACCCCTAATGGATTCAGCTTTATAAAATCAGAGGAAAAGAAAGCAATTTATTCATGTTTCACTAGAGCTCACAGAAGACATGAAATTTCTCTAAAAATGCAAATTATTTTGTGCCACACAAGTGAGACTGGGCAGCTAAAGCTCTGAGAGGGAGGCTCTTTCCCAGGGCTAATGTTTTTATACCCAGTGATTGAATAAATCGATCCCTTTACTATCACATCTCTTTTATTCTCCTTTTTCTTCAGAAGAATGTAACTAAAGGTACCAAAGCACCCTTTTTAATTCTAAGAAAACTGATTATGCGTGTTAATTTTGTTTTTAATCCCAAACATATCAAAATAAACACCATAGACATGTGTAGCAGAAATCAATCTCTCTTATGCATCAAGTTGGTAAAAACAAGGATTTAGTAAGAATCCAAGATGTAAAAGACTAATGTACAAACTAAGCCCTTATTTATGTAATGTGCCTTTATACAAGCTCAATATAAACCTGAAAGAAACTATTTCAGAAGACTAGAAATGGTTTACTTGTGCTGCATCAAAAATGACCCCACAAGACCTCCTTTACTGAGATAGCCCAGATATTTAATGTGAACATATGTTTTTAAAGGATTTCTTGTCTTATGTCCAGTCATTCTTGTTAATTCATGGGACAGCAGACTGCAGATGTGCTCTTTTTTTATGTTACATAAAGCAAAAATTACATTTAACAAGTGTAAGGTTGGTCATAAAAAATAAATAAAAATAGACTCTTAAAAGCTGGGAAATCACAAAGTGAAGCTATCAGTCATTCTTATTGAGGAGGATGAGGACAATGTGAAATAAAACTTGCACATCTGTGGACAGTCCTAAAATGTCAGCACTTGGATGTTATTTCACATTCTCTATAGGTTGCTTTCATTGGCTCAATATTTCTTCTTTTAGGGTAAGCTGCAATGCACATTTTCTCTAGATGCCCTTTCTAGTCACTGATTTAATTTTTAATAGTAATTAAAATAAATATTGTGAACCTACCCACAAGTTTGTTTACCTGAAATAACAGAAAACAAAGTCATTATTAGCTTTTGTGTGTTCTAGTTTTGAACCAGAACTACATTTGTTTTAATAGTAGCATTCTTCATCAATGCAATTCTTTAACATGCAAATAAAATCTTTCACGATGACTAGTTTTCTAATACTAATCTACATCTAAGCACCATTTTGTGCACCTTATTGATATGTACACTAATCATAACATTATTATTGGTATTTAATTCTGTATGGTTTTACTCCTTCCTGAGTGCAAATGAAAAAAGGAATATATCTTAAAAAAAAGGCATATCCTCTACTATTTTTTCACTGATACTAAAGATATTCATCTTGCTTACATTGTTGTAGCTAAGTACTATTCTCCCTGAAACCTCTTCTTAAGTTAGCATAAAATGGCATATTTGAAGACTTGCTATAAGGAATTTCTAATCAGAAGCTATACTTAGAGATTTAAAGTATAAATTTAAGCCGAGGCATGGAGCCAAAATGACTTGTGAGGCAGTGAGGTCAGATTTCTTTTTGTCAACACATGGAAGATGGAGAAGTTGTTCCTTTGGACTGCTCATCAACATGTGACACCACCAAAAATTGCTGCCTCTCCTCAACAAGATGGAGTCCAACAATAAGGCAACAGTGAGACTTTAACATAGTTTGTCTTTTCCAAAAGCAAGCATTTTTGGAGTAATATAAGCCCAGCATCAACCCTCTTACTCGGGAAGTTCCACAAGGACTAAGATAAGTTCTTTGTAAAACCTGAGTACAGCTGTGGAGAGACCAAGTTAGACAAAGCCAAATGCCAACACCAAGGGAGTGACATGCACAGATCAAGAAACTTTGATTTGAAGCAAATAACTGAATGTCTCATTTTCATGTGTTATTTATGTTATTGATTATTTTGCTTGATTCAGACCAGAATGACTACATCCATGGAGACGTAACCGCACATTAACTAAATCACTTCTGAATTTTGATCTTTCTTACTATTCATTGTTCTAGATGCCAAAGTGAAATTCAGAAAGAGGAATCATCCTGTGGTATTCTTGGACACCGTTAGTTTAGAGATTACTAAGTAAATTCACCTATATTAAAAGTATCTCAATACACAGCTTCATGACATATTTACATTCATATTATTTTTATTATTTGCAATGGCAAGACCCACTTCAAAATTAATAATTATGTGGAAAAGGCAAGTTTAGTATGAAATAGGTTTTCCTATTTTACAGGAAAAACATGTCACAGAGAGCAATATTTACAACTCAGTTCCCTGGGAGCTTTTAAGTAATGCTGTAGCAACACAGAATATTTTATTATAACTTATTCTGAAGTTTAATTGCACACATGCACGAAGGATTTACACATAAATAAAGACTGCATCTACTGGCATTTTAAAAGTAGTTTTAGTAGAGAAGCTTGAAATGTGAGAGATTTATTTTAAAGTTTTGAATCTGTTTATGGACAACTAAATTAATTAAGACAATGATAATAAATTATTTTGTATAAAATACATTTGCTAAAGAAATATCTATTCACTGAAATCAAGGGTAAACAAACAACTTAAAGTGAGTTGCATCACTGCCAGTTAAATGGTTCAAGTCTGGACTGAATCCTGACTTTGTAAAACTTCACAAGTCTCTTCATTAACCACTGGGAGGATTGGTACTAAATGGTTGTAATTTCAGTAATCTGAACTGAATTCTTCCATTAATGGCAACAGATACCTGATGACTGTAAATGGAATATTTTTTTTTTACAGCTAGACATTTTCTGTAAAATGCCAGTTCAAGGCTTTTACAGAAACAATTACCAAAGTCACCAAAGGAATTTCTAATCTTAAAACTATGTTTGTATACTATCTCTCCCCAAGTATACTAAGATTATGGTTGAACCTCACTTTTAAAGGTACTATACATAAAAAAAAGAGGGGGGAAGGGAAATGAAAACACACTAATTAGATCCTCAACCATCTGAAAACAGACCATAAGGAACTATCTTGAATATAAAGGAGACATGAAGAGAATAATAAGCTACTCTCCCAAAACTGAATTACTAAATTTAGCATCAAAGAGTGCCCAATAATGTCTATTTTTCAGGGATTTTTTTCAGTTTACAAGCTTGAATCAACACCCTCTGAATTTTTAGGACCATAGTTCAACTCTAGCATCCATGTAATATAATCTTGTTCATTAAAGTATTAAGACTTACCTTAACAGAGGGCCCTAATACTTTATTTTTAGGGTTTCTTCAAAACTTCACTACTTTTGCTTCCTGACCTAAACCTAATAATGAGCTAGTTCATAAGAAGAAATGTATGCTCTTATGTCAACATCACTATTTCATTTAAAAGGTCTTCTGACTTGGTGCTTATTCATCTGTGTGTATGCACTCTGCTAAGTATGGCAGGATTTGTAACATGCATTAAGTAGTTCACTGTATGGAGATATCAAACCAACAATCATTACAGGACATATATCTGCATTTTTAAAAAAACATTGCATATGATCCTACTTAACTAACTTGAAAGCAGGGAGACCTTACATCTACAGAAAAGGCCTTAATACAAAAAGGCTATACAATACCAATCTAAGGTTAATTTTTTATTTACGTACTTTTGTGTATTGTTCTTTTAAATGTAGATCTTGACTGCGTAAAGAAAGCAAATACAAAAAACCAGCAAGCTTAGGATACTGTAAAGTGGAAGATTAAAAGCTAAGCTGTTGAAAAAAGGACATGAATTTTCATTGGTTTTCATTCTCTGAACTGTTCCAAACTTTTAAACAATTCACGATGTCTTAATTCAAGCATACATAACACACTTGTGAGAAAATGTAATTTGGCAAAAATTGAATATGCCACCTTTAAAGACAACTTTGAAAAGGTCACATGACAAACCACAGAGCATGCACCACATCATCTGAAATTTTCATGTGACTAAGCCCAGAACCTTTCAGGATTCCTTTATGAACAGACAGACCAAAAAAACCCCAAACCCAAACCAACCCTAAAGTAAAGGATCAGAAACTGGATTTTTCATTTCTTTCAAATTCCTGTTCCCCTCTTTTTTGGTGGCCTGGCTAAATTCTTAGAAGAAACAAATCTTTCCTTCTTTGAGTTCTGATTCTTTCTATTGTTTCACTGCATTTACGCACTCCAAATTCTCTCTCTCTCTCTCTCCCCCTTTCTCGCAAGTACCCAACAGCTTCTAGGATAGCTTCACTGAACTATTCCCTCCATTTGTTTCCCCAAAGAGATTCAAATTTTTCCTCCATTCACTGACCAATAACTAATGCAGTGCTATTTTCCTAAGTCAGCAGACAACTTAAACATCCCTTGAGAAGTAAGCTGCTGCTTCCACTCCCAGACTGATTCAAATATTATCTCTAAATTCAAATAATGACAGCCAAAGTTACTCTGATTTCTTAACCAGTGTTGTGAGAGAACTAGCAGTGAAGACTGAAATTCCTGTGAGGGGGGAAAAAAAAACAAGGAAAAGATGGAACAAACCCCTGAAGACAGCAAAAATGTCAAAATAAGGATTATCAGGGAACTTTCAGAAAATTGAGTTACTTTGATGATATTTAGCTGAAAAGTTAGAAAACTGATTTTACTTTAGCTCAAAACAGAACAAGGATGAAGGAAGAAAGACTAGAAATGTTCACGAACAATACAGATTTTTTTTTCAAATAACTAATGAATAGGATAATGCAGTGAAGAAAGAGTAAGTTATTAAAAGTTTAGTTGCCACACAAGGTTGCATTCTGCCACTAACTATTGTGGAAGCCTCCCCTGAACTTTTCAGCACACAGGAAGGAAGATATGGATGTCTCTAACATATTGTTCTTAACTAAAAGCAGAATTAGGTCTTCTGTAGTTTGATATGCCTGACAGACTTTTCCCTTGTAGAGCACAGTAGAGCACAGCTGTTCTGCAATCACTGTATCCTGTTCATTTGCCACTGACACAGAATCCTGCTCACTGTTACAACCCAAAACCATCAACTGAATGCCTTCACTGCACCTACTAATAGCTGACAAATGTTTTTAACGTGAACTCTAATGTTTAGACTTTCATGGTACCAAGATACTGGAGAAAATATTTGAAACTAGATAAGTTGAAAGATTTCAAAGTATAGGCATGGAAACACAACTTAGTCCATTGCCTTATTTTATGAAGACTGCACAAAGATCACAGAGAGCAGGCTTCAGGTACCACATCTCATTGTGGGTTTTTTCCTATTTCTATTTATGTCCTTACAATAAAACAGTGCTAAGAAGCATAATTTTTCTCAGAAAGGGTCGTTGGGCACTGGAACAGGCTGCCCAGGGAGGTGGTTGAGTCACCTTCCCTGGAGGTATTTAAGGCATGGGTGGATGAGGTGCTAAGGGGCATCGTTTAGTGTTTGATAGGAATGGTTGGACTCAATGATCCGGTGGGTCTCTTCCAACCTGGTGATTCTATGATTCTATAATTGCATGCTTCTTTTGGATTTTTTCCAGGGAAAAAAAAAGCTAAAATCTGAAAGTTAAAAGAGAACTCAAGGATTAAAAGATAATAGCAGAAAGGCAAAATATATTCTTGGGATGGTGGTCACTAAGGAAGACCTCCAGGAGAGATCTGCATCAACAGTTTTATTTTCTAGGCAGAAGTGAGAGGAACAGTCTCAAACTGAAACACCACTGGAGGAAGAAAAGAAAAAATTGAGAAATGAACTGGGCAAGAAAATGGTATTTGCTCAAGAGGTTTAAAGGACATGTACATAGTTATTGCTTAAATCAGCCTCAATACCAGAATAATAGGAAGTGCTGAACAAGACATTAATTAAAACCAAGAATGTTCCATGGGAGGAGAGACCAGTAAAAATCTGACTTTCATACTAGGCAAATTAGCTACAACTCTAAGAAAGGATATAGCGATAGATAAGTGAATTAACATGTTAGAATGATGAAAAGAAATCAAGAGAGCTTTTGTAGAAGTCTCATGAGATTATTGTTCTTTTGAGGAATGCGTGAGGATGTGGATGAATATTACTTGGTATATTACATTCTCAGAATACTTCAGATGTCTTCTCTGGATTGATAACTAGTTAAAGGTAGGAAATAAAAGTAAGAATAAATGGACTGCTTTTCTCTATGAAGACAGATCAGCAGTGAATCCAGTAGGGATCTAAGGCAGAATTTGTACAGTTAAACATTAAAAAAGAACATGTTAGTTGACACAGCAAAGTGACAGAATCCATTGCTGATACAAAATTAGAGGGTAATCAAAATCAAAACTTAAGAACTTCAAAAAGATTTTGTGACTGGACAATAAAGCATTGGATAAAATTCAGCATTAATAAATGCAAATTAATGTACATGTGGAAATCAGTCTTCTATGCATTTCTATCAAGCTTCAAGCTTGATAGAAAGACAATTGATGGTGGGATATAGAGATGTATGTATTCTCATGAGCACCATGAAGAAAAGGTGTAAGAAATTATAACTCACTGTTTCTCATAGAGAAAAAGTTGAGGGACAACAACTAAAACTGCAAAACAATGGGCTAAGGAGAGATGAAAAGAAGCTATTTTTCAGCTGTGAAATTCAGTGAGGTATCTTGGCTGCCAAAGTTATTCACCAGTTAGAAATACACTGGACAAGTTCATAGACAAGTACAGGAAAGCCTGTTTAAACACAGAGTAATCTACACTCAACTTCTTCAGAAAGTTCCTAACTTGCAGGCTGCTGAAGATGTGGTAAGAATACCAGTCAGAAATATTGCTTTAAAATTTCATATTCTTGAATGTTTTCCTAAGCTATGAGGCACTGCCAGGCAGATTCAGACTTTATAGGCCTTAGATCCGGCTTACAACAGCTGTTGTTTTAGAGTATCACATGACTATTAGAAAAAAATTATCGCTAACAGTGGGGATTAGAGAAGACTTAGCATAAAAAAACCAAACTACATAGGAACTCTTCCAGTTGTTTGTTGTGTGAAGCCAGACTTCACTTGTTTCTGATAAACACTACCCCAGGGCTTTCATCACTCTCTAAATTTCCTATATTTTACCACTAAAATTCATTCTATTACACTTTACATTTTCTAAGCATATTTGGCTTCTGTTCAAAAGTTACTAATACATGATGGTTTTTTGAGCACTGATTTTTCCAATATATCATATGACTATATGACAACAATAATAACACTAATTCTACCTAGTGTTCTAGTGTAAAAGCATTCAGGCTGTTTTTCAGCAACAGAGCATAACAACATTGTCATAGAAAGACGAGATGTTAAACTATTATCTCTGCACTTTACACAAGAGCCAGATCCCTTCCTACATACTCAAAATGGGAGCACACTACTAGTTAGCAAATATCCCAACCCATATTTAAAAACAGAATAAACTAATACTTAAAAACAGAAACACTATTTCTTAGAGCAAGTGGAGTTTGCAGGCTAGTCTTCAGCTTGCAGTTCATCTGCAGCAGCTCTGTGGGACAACAGTTTTTATAAATAAAATATTTGTGAACAGCAGTAGTCACAGCATTATTACAAAGTCCAAAAAAAGATATCAAAGGGCACCGTTGCATGTGTAGAGCAACAAGTTCTGCATTTTTTTCCCCTGAACAGTTGCATACTTCTATACCATGTTCAGAAAATAAGAATTTTAAAGGTAGTTTAAAATATAATGCAGGACATTTTTTAAAAAACCCCCACTGATATTACTTTGGTGTATAATAGAATTAATTTTACCTACTGTAATAGTTATGGTTGTTACCATCTTTACATATTTTCAATCTGACTACGCATATATCGCATACATTCTGAAACCATAGCTTATGCTCTCTCTTTTTTTTTTTT
>WAAB01012906.1:0-32662 GCA_013389865.1 Piaya cayana | reverse complement strand
CAGTTAGAAATACACTGGACAAGTTCATAGACAAGTACAGGAAAGCCTGTTTAAACACAGAGTAATCTACACTCAACTTCTTCAGAAAGTTCCTAACTTGCAGGCTGCTGAAGATGTGGTAAGAATACCAGTCAGAAATATTGCTTTAAAATTTCATATTCTTGAATGTTTTCCTAAGCTATGAGGCACTGCCAGGCAGATTCAGACTTTATAGGCCTTAGATCCGGCTTACAACAGCTGTTGTTTTAGAGTATCACATGACTATTAGAAAAAAATTATCGCTAACAGTGGGGATTAGAGAAGACTTAGCATAAAAAAACCAAACTACATAGGAACTCTTCCAGTTGTTTGTTGTGTGAAGCCAGACTTCACTTGTTTCTGATAAACACTACCCCAGGGCTTTCATCACTCTCTAAATTTCCTATATTTTACCACTAAAATTCATTCTATTACACTTTACATTTTCTAAGCATATTTGGCTTCTGTTCAAAAGTTACTAATACATGATGGTTTTTTGAGCACTGATTTTTCCAATATATCATATGACTATATGACAACAATAATAACACTGATTCTACCTAGTGTTCTAGTGTAAAAGCATTCAGGCTGTTTTTCAGCAACAGAGCATAACAACATTGTGAAAGAAAGATGAGATGTTGAACTATTATCTCTGCACTTTACACAAGAGCCAGATCCCTTCCTACATACTCAAAATGGGAGCACACTACTAGTTAGCAAATATCCCAACCCATATTTAAAAACAGAATAAACTAATACTTAAAAACAGAAACACTATTTCTTAGAGCAAGTGGAGTTTGCAGGCTAGTCTTCAGCTTGCAGTTCATCTGCAGCAGCTCTGTGGGACAACAGTTTTTATAAATAAAATATTTGTGAACAGCAGTAGTCACAGCATTATTACAAAGTCCAAAAAAAGATATCAAAGGGCACTGTTGCATGTGTAGAGCAACAAGTTCTGCATTTTTTCCCCCTGAACAGCTGTATACTTCTATACCACATTCAGAAAATAAGATTCTTAAAGGTAGTTTAAAATATAATGCAGGACACATTTTTTTAAAACCACTGATATTACTTTGGTGTATAATAGAATTAATTTTACCTACTGTAATAGTTATGGTTGCTACCATCTTTACATATTTTCAATCTGATTAAGCATACATTCTGAAACCATTGCTTATGCTCCCTTTTTTNATTTTAAAGGTAGTTTAAAATATAATGCAGGACATTTTTTAAAAAACCCCCACTGATATTACTTTGGTGTATAATAGAATTAATTTTACCTACTGTAATAGTTATGGTTGTTACCATCTTTACATATTTTCAATCTGACTACGCATATATCGCATACATTCTGAAACCATAGCTTATGCTCTCTCTTTTTTTTTTTTCCTTTAATGGAAGAGTGAAAGGCTAAGGCAAAGGTTCAGAAAACCTCATAAAAAGTAGGAAGAATTGACCCCGAATTTGGCAAACTCCTGTGCTGTCCAGGCCTTCACACATACTGTGGCTCTTGCTCAGGCCCCCTTGTTCCTGGCAGATACCTAAAGCAACAGTGGCAGGACCATGGAGACTGGAGATGGGTAAAGCAGTCCACATGAAAACAAAGTTCTAGTCTGTATCATCTTTCCACAGTCTGCCAACCTGCCAGCAGTTGGCAGACTGTGCGCCTATTTTCAAGCTTTCAATTATTTCTGTTGTGCTCTTCTGTGAGGGACTTTGATCCACCAAAGAAGAATTGGTGGTCTTTGAGGTCATGGGAGATAGACCACAGAGTAGCGAGTGCTTTTAATTGTAATGTTGATATGAAGACTGAGTAAGGGTTTGCAACATGTCTTGAGGCTTGTTGAAATAACTTGAGAACCACCCTGACTCTCCATTTACGTGGGATAAATCCAACTCCTAAGTTTTTATTGTTGAATTGGGGAGGACTTAGGCAGGTCCAGGCTTCATATTTTCCTTGTTAAGGTAATTATAAGAACTTCATATTTGGGTGATAACATGGCCCTGAAAAAAAAAAATTCTTCCTATGCTATTCTTAATAGAATTGAACAGACTTAATTTATAGAAACTTGTATATGCTAAATGATTCTTGGATAATATGTTTATAAGACATTTATAATTTACTTAAAAAATGTGATAGACTAGAAATCTGCATAAATGCTTGAAAAGAAGTTCATCCAAATACATCACCCAGCACGAAGTCTATGCCAGCAACGAGTCTGCCAGACACAGAGGCAGTAATAGAATGTGATATGCAATCCTAGTCCTTGTTAACAAAGCACTGCACTGAATTAATTAATGTGAGATGAATGCAGGATCCAAGAGCACACATTGGGATTAAATGTTACCACCAGACCTGTGCATCATTCTGTAAAACCTGGCAGGATTTTTAATCCTTTAAAGTACTCTTACTGCATTACAGCCCAGACTTTCAGAGATGCCATCACTGGAACAAATACAAACATCTGTATTGATCTTGCTGTTTCCACACACACACAATGTCATTAGCTTCAGTCAAAGAGTAAAATATAGTTGAGTCTCAATTTTGCATGATTGCCAAGCATAAGCCCTGTGAGTGGTAGTAATTTATAAAAAAAATTTATGGAGACCTCAGGAATTTTTAGGGTAACACACCATGCAAATGGAAATTCTTGCAAGCTGATAGATGTATGTGCAGATTCGGGCCAGATTTTTCAAAGAATCTCCAGGTACTAGTGTTGTAAAAAATTCCGATTTTCTTCTGGTGTAGAAGTGCTCAGTTTGGTTCCTAACAGCTACTGTCCACAATGGAGCATGACAGCATTGGTCACAGAAGACTGGACATTAATCTCTTAAAATGATGTAATTTTAATTTTATTTATTTATATGAAATGCCTACCACAAGCTCCCAAATAATAATTGCTCCCTGTTTTTCTTTGATTAATGTGTATGCAGACAGGGGCTATCCTTGTGGCTTCAATGATGCCCTTCTACAGAACATAGTCGCTGCTATGTCCATTCTCTAACAATCACAACATCTTTAGGACAAACCTATACCAGCAAGCTTCCAGCGTAGACTTTGTTTCCTGCATATATTTCGGCGTAGAAAGAGGAACTATGTAGAACACTCCTGGATTATATTATCTGAGCTGAGGGTCAAAGCCACCTTGTATTCCGTTGCGTAGGATGTGGGAGTTGGAGAGGACTGTGACTGAGTGTTATCCCTAAATGGTTTTAGTTTGGTTGTTTTTTTGGTTTTGTATTTTTTCTCTTTCCAAACAGACTTGTGCTTGTTGTTCCCCTTTCACTTATTCTATCTTCAGTAAAGTATAGTATACATAATTTAAATAACCAGGGAATCTCTCTGGGCTCAAAACCACCTGCTGGCTTATATTAGCTAATTAATGGTGATTTATCCAAGTTACTAATTTGAGTGGAGCTGATTGCCTTTAGGAATTTTGAAAGCGTTGTAAGAATTTTGATTATAATTATGCTTATTTGATGGGCAGTCTACTTAAAATACTTAAAAAAAGAAAAATTTGCCTGCCAGCTGATTTTTAACTGTGCCAAATGAATGACTTTGTGTTGTTTTCTACTTGAGATCATGTATTCAGGTAGTTTGTTTACTCTGCTACTCATTTTCATCTTTGGCTCCCTATAATTTTCTCTTTTATATTAGGCTTTATCTGCCTAGCATGAAAACAATGACTGCTTGAAAAATAGTACTGGTCTTGAACCTGCAGAGCTTAATCATTTTCACAAAAACTAATATAGCTGATTCATTTCAGCCAAACTTCTGTCATGCTGACCCGATTCCTAGGGCCTGAAAGTGTTAATTTAATGGTGGTACAATGTCTCAGGTAAGAATATAATAGAAACCTCTCAGCAGTGTATCTATTGGATCAGTGTAATTTCTTTTTTTCTCTACTAGTCTCAATGTCTCTTAAGGCAATCTAGTCTGTAGACAGCAAAGGAGCCTAGCCTTTGCTTTTACTGTGATCCCAATGCTACTTATACTAAACAAAGAATCAGCTCCCTGGATAAGGTACACAGTAGATATCTGTTAAACACATAATCCTAAAGGAAAATTAACTCTATTAAAAAAAAAATCTACTACAAGGTCTATTCTGAAGACCAGAAAATAAAGAGAATATAAATTTAGTTGTATTATTATTGCTTTTTAACTTCAGGGGTGAGGAAATTTTTCTCTTAATCATTTTCAGATACAAAAAGCGAGAATTGTATACGACATTCTGTAGAAAGTAATGAGAACCTGGTGGTAGATCTGTTGGCTTCCAACACACATTTGCAGATGAAAACTTAACAGAACTAAACTAATTCACCAAATGGAGGCAACCATTTCCAATGTAACTCATGCATGAGAAATTCTCTTGCTAGATCTACTATCACACAAATACTCATGTTGTCCAAATTTCTTCTACAGAAACTTGTATGTTAAAGGAAACTTGGATATGACCTAGTATAAGCACGTTTTCACAGATTCTTCTTTATACAAAGTTTTCTGACAAAACCTTGTGTACTACTGATGAGATGGGGGAAATTGTAGACAAGGTTCCCCAAAGTCTCTGTTATTTTTATATAAGAAAGTATATAAAAGCTATAATTTGTAAAAAGAAGAGAGAGATAAAGCCATGATCCTGAATTAATACTTTTGATCAGAATCAACTGTACCTGAACGATTTTGGACAGACACTTTTCAAATACACTCTTCAAGCCCTCTAAGAATACAGATATTTCATTCTCTCCCTAGGCTTCTTATAAATAAAGTGAATATTTCCATTGGGAGTTAAGGGTAATCAGCTTCTCAAACTGCTTTAAATATTTAGGTATGGCTTTCACTGCTTAATTATAAATAGCCAATATTAAAGAGATCTGACCTCAGGTTTCAGTAAGCTCTTTCCTTGAATAATGGAAGATTAAGATAAGAATTAATGAATAACTGTGGTTTTCTGTGATTATTTAAGAAACAAAAACCCCCATATCAGAGAGGAGAAGTAAGTTTTCAACATGTACAAAGCAAATTGGTGTCAAAGAGGGAAATAAATTGCCATCTCATACCGCAGAAGCCTCAATGTCTTATCTTCTCCAGATATTACTCTCCGTTTGCTTTTCTGATAGTCTCAGTCTTTCCTGTGTTGCTTAGTATTAAAATCAGACTCCATCACTTTTGTCCAAATTAGACTACTTTTTATTGTTAGGTTTTTCCTCTCTGAATAGCATTCAGTGAAATAAAATAGAAATTCAGAGCAATTTTTTTCACTGTTCATTCACTGAAAATTATCTTACTATTTGGTAAACAGGCAGACAAAGGACAAAGGTGTTACAGTTCACTTATGCAGTTGAACTTGTTCAGCTATAGAACAGTGAATGCTACGGCACTTTTTACATCCTCTACAGCAAAATATCTAACACTATTCTTAGTTTTTTTTTTCACTTCATGCTACGTTGTAGTATCGTCTGATTCATCTCAGATTTAGCTGACACAAAGTATTGTCTGATTTAGCTCACTCAATTGATGGTTATGAGAATAAGTTTTGCTTAATATGTTGATAACATATTGCTCAGTTTTAGTTTTTGTGTAACTGTTTGAAGTGTTTACTTAGGATGGGTCAAAAAAAAAAAAAAAAAAAAAACAAAAAAAAAAAAAAAAAAAAAAAAAAAAAAAAAAAAAAAAATAAAAAAAAAAAAAAAAAAAAAAAAAAAAAAAAAAAAAGAGCCTACTCTTCCAGTAACTAATTGAGGAAGAACATAAGCAGCTGACTTGAAAAAAAACATGAGATGTATCAAATGTTTAACATCAGCTAATACTAAAGCAAGAAATGAAAGTACAAGTTATATACAATCGCTTCAAATATGCTGCAGTCCACATTCTGAAAAGCAATTTATTGCAATATGTAGGGCATTGTGATATCTAGAAAATGCATACTTATTGATAGTCCCTACTGTTCTTATCCTCGTCTCAGTTGTTCCCCCAGAAAAATAAATATGCTGGCTAATCAAAAGAAATAGTACTTCTACTGAAGAACCGCTGTTACATAGAATTAAATGATCTTAATTTCTCTAACTCCTTCACAACTGGTAAAACTAAATAGACCTCAAATTTAAATCTCTGAGCAAGCAATGAGTCAGCTGTAGGATATATTTTATACAGGCTCTACTCATATTTAAAACACCTAGGACTGTTTGGTGGTTTGAACACACTATATTCTTCAGAAATTAACTATGCAGCTTTGGTTTATTAATATTTTTTTAAAGCTTTTTTTTTGTGAGAAAACACACTTTAACTCATAGATAGTGTCTTGTGTAATGTACTTATTAAAACCAGCACATCCCTGTAGCCCAGAGGGCTGACAGCTTCCTCCAAAGCTGTACTGCTGCTCCAAGCTAACCTCCAGGGGCTACTCAGGAGTGATGCAGCCTTTATCCCCTCCTACAGTGAAGATACCATACCTGTGTCAGTCTCAACCTCAGCAATTCTGAGAAATGCTATTCCTAAGGTGGCTACAGAACTTCATTTCTGGTAGAGAAGCAGTTTGGCCAAGCAGAGAATTAAAAAAAAAAAAATCATCTCATCTTTTTTTTTTAAAAAAAAACCCCAAACAATTTAATGAAAAAATAAGAGCACAGATTCAGTGCAACTGAGGGCTTTTTTCTCCTGCTCAGACACAGGTAACATTTGTTTCTGTTATATCACTCATCCATGACTTTTTATCTCACAGGATGAAAATATAACAAAGAAATTACACTGCCAAACTCTGAGCCTTATGACTGAGACAGGGAATGCTTGCAGACAGCACTGAAGAACAAAAAAGCACTGAACAAATTCAGTTCAAAAAGACTGATCATATCCTGAGGTACAGCTAGGGCTTTTTTGTTGTTGACTAAGTGGCATAAAATCTTTTGAGATTATTTTCTCTAAAGATGGTATTTCTTTAGTTTACTAGATACACTGTTTTACTTTGCATGAACACCCTCTTTGACATTAAGTTCAGCCTTCAGGCTACCATCGCTTATTTCTGTTTCCAAAAATCCTCATATTTGATCCTCACATTTATTAAGTCATACTCTGAACCAACTTCCAGCATTCTATAGCCCTATTCTCCTTCTCTTCTTCTTCCAAAATGTAAGCAATCAAATAGTTCAAATGCTTGTAGGAAACTGGTAAAATTATAGGTACAATTTAACCATAAAATGTCATACTCCACTTTTCAAATAGTTGTCTGAATTTCAAATATATAAATATTTGTAATTTCCAGAGGCCAAAAGACATGGACAAATCCTCAAATATTTAATATTTTACGATATGCATCCCTTTGCCCCTATTTTCTATTTGCTTAGTTTATCTTCAAAAGCCTTAATTTCTTGGGTTATAGATCCCTTAGTATTGAGTAGAGGGAGAAACCACTACAGACCCAACAGAACTCCTGTGAAGTGCATCTTCCTTGTTAGCTACCTACGCCTCATGTTGAATTAACATGCTTAGAAAGTTAACAAGTCTTAGAAAGTATTCAGCGTTTTTGCTTCCCTTTCTCACATGGTGGAAGTTTTTCACTATTTGCAAAAAAAACCCCAAACACAAAAACCATTCACCAATGCATGCACATATACAAGTAAGTACCTATAGTTCCCATTTAGTTTACAATCAAACCATTAACGTGAAAAAAAACCCTGAGAAATATACTGAATCACTGCTAGACACTCTATTCTCCCACACCTTCTATCCAAAGCTGCTAATATTAGCCCTCAGTTCTATGCAGAAAGGATGTTGAAGGCTGTATGTGACTGCTCCCTTAAGACAGGCTTGTCAGGTTTGGGGCATACAGCACAGGGAATAGCAAAAAGGGAAGCTGCAAATCTAGAATATGTATGTTCACTTAAATATTTGCATTTGAAATGCTTGTATCTGAGGATAAAACCCATGAAAAACCACCAAAAATCTTGTGTTGTGTAGTCAGTATGTTCATAGAAGTACCATTAATTGCAGCTTGATATGAAGTCATGTACATGGCTTAATCCCCAAGAGATGATGCTCTGGAAAAAAACAGTGAGACGAAAGCTGAAAATTCAAGACTGCATTTACTACTTGTAGATCTGGCAGCCCAGAGCCTGATAATGGGAAGAAATGAAACGGTCCTGGTTTCGAATGTGGACAAGGGACATATGCTAATGCCTGTTCAAGCAGGATGAAAAGGCCGTTTTGTTATTTTTGCCAGAGAAAGGAGAAACAGGCAGTGGAAGGAGGAAAGAGTGTAAGACTCCAGCTGTGAACTTCACTCCCAAGAGGCAAAAGTGGATTTACCTCTCAGTCTTTAGAGCCTGCCCTGACATTAAAATTGAATTTGGAGCTCATTCCAGGCTTTTCAACCACAGCAAACCTGAATATTGTTGCCCATAGTATCTATGTAATGGCAAAATTAAATATTTTTTTGGTAGACTTGAACTGGTTGCTGATAAGGAGAGAAGACAGAACTGGAGAGCGTCTATGGAGGAAAGGAGAAGAGAATGAATCAGAGTAGGCAAGAAATATCTGTCTCTTAAGTCAAGAGGTATTTTGGAGAAGTATTTTATAAAACAATAACATAATCTTAAACCTGATTTCACAGATGAGCAAACTGAGGTACAACGAAATTATTTACTCAACCTCTCTTAGCAGGTGAGTGTTTTTTTTAAAAAAACAAAATACAAGTTTATCTATTCACAGAAAATAATTTCTTTTTCTCTCTGCTAGGCCACAGGATCCTGTCACTGGCATTTCACAGCCTTTTTTCGCCACAATTACAACACATTGAGAAGGCTGCTGTCTGCAGTCAGACATGAGTGAACAAATGTATACAAAAATCACCCTCATCATAATGGCAACTCATAAACCACTGAAATGTGGCTACAGTAGACACCACACAGTCCATTCCTCAAATCACTATAAAAGTTTTTCCTCATGGCTAATCACAGAATCATAGAATCATTAAGGCTGAAGACCTCTAAGATCATCAAGCCCACCTGCCAGCTCAGTATCACCATGCCTACTAAATCATGTCCTGAAGCGCCACATCTACACGTTTTTTTTAACACCTCCAGAGAGCTCAACCACTTCCCTGGGAAGCCTGTTCGACTGCTTCATCACTCTTTTGGTAAAGAAATTTTTCCTAGTATCTAATCTAAACCTCTCCTGGCAGAACTTGAGGCCATTTCCTCCCATCCTATTGCTACTCACTTGGCAGAGGAGACCAGCACCCACCTCACTACAGCCTCCTTTCAGGTAGGTGTAGACAGCAATAAGGTCTCCCCTCACTCTCCTCTTCTCTAGACTAAACAATTTCAGTTCCCTCAGCTACTCCTTATAAGAGTTGTGCTCCAAACACTTCACCAACTTTGTTGCATTTTTCCAGCCCACTATTTCTAATTCAACCTATCATGGATAAAGAGAAAAGATCTTGTTTTCCTCACCTTTTGAATATCTATATATCTCAAATCTGCTATTGTGTCTTCCCTGTGTCACACAAGCTCAAACTCTACCATTAATGTCATCTTTTTTTGTCATCCTTCATAAAGGATGATATCCAGAACTGCTACAATATTAAGTCGAGACCTTATCAGTGCTGAGTAGAGCAGTAGGATTACTTGACTAGTCATAATTTTTAATACCCTAATGAGATGTTTGCAGTTTTTACAACAGTTTAACACTGTTGATTCAGGTTCATGTTGTGATTTACTGCAAGTAAATATTCTTTTTCCTCTCTACAGAATTGGTACTTGATCGCTTTTTGTAACTATGTGTTTGGTTATATATACTCAAATGTACACACACACACTAATGCCAAAAACATTACAACGTGTGCTTTTCAATTTGTTGAGATCCTTCTGAATTGCAATAACATGAACCAGAATGGCTCCTTCCCTAGTTTGAGTTATCCACAAATGTAGTAAGCATACTTTCTATTGCAGTCCTCAGATAAGGAATGAAAATACAAGACAGTATAGACTCAGATCCCTTCAGAAGCATGTGGAAACAGCCTTCAGTTTCACAGCCACTGTCAGGTTTTTTTAATAATCATTATTCACCCACTAGACAGAAGGTTCATGTAGTGCATGCTTCCTTACTTACTTAAAAAGGCTGTGCACCATACTATGTGAAAAGCTCCAGAGAGACTGTATCATTTTTATTCTACTTATTCTAAATTCTTTACCTGGAAGACCCATTTCACTGTTAATTATTTTTGTTAGACTTAATTCGTTTTGGCAAATCCATTTTGGCTGTTGCACACTTCCTTGTTTTATCCCAGCTATCTATTTAAAAATCTGATTGTATGATCTGGTATTTTTCCGAAATGGGATCTTAGGTTATCTGTCTGAAATTCCTTGGTGATTCCTCCTCTTTCCCTTTCTAAAAACAGTCATCAGGTTTGTCTTTTTCCACTACTCTGGAACCTGACTTGACCTCCATGAGTTTTCAAGAATGGCTAATGACCTCAAGATTGTTACAGCCAGTTTCTAAAGCATCACAGGATGAAGTTTCTGAGGCCCATCTGATTTGAAGGTCTAACTCCTCTAAGTACTCTCTAGCCTACTTTTCCCTGTTCTAGCCTTGGACCTTGTTTTTTTTTTTGTGGCAGATATAAACTCTGTTTGCCACATGATCCTAGCTGACCTTTTCAGTGAAGATTAAAGCAAAAAAAGCATTAAAGCACATTGGCCTCCCCTAGGTCATCTATTAAGAGTCTCTCCCCTCTGTTGTACAGCAGACTGATACTCCCCTTGATCTTCCTCTGGCTAATAACATTCCAATAGTTTGTTATCCCTGATGCCCCTTGCTAACTGTATCTTTGCCACAGTTACTCTTACTTTATACATTATCAGAACATGAATCTTTTCTCCTCTGCTACATGCTCTACTTTCTCCATCACACTTCATTCTGTGTGATTAAAAAAAATCAAACACTGGTATATTAGTACATAAAAGGAGATGTTCTTTTTTTGTCTGCACCAACATATGCACTTCTGCCTGAAAAATGTCACGGTTTTATGAATTTTTCAATATTAGAAGAAATAGAGGTGCTATATAAACAATGCTTTAACCATTTATTGATTGGTGCTTTAACAACATCCAACTGTGCTAAAATCACAACTAGATGACTGGAAACCCATTTTATTTAAACGCAGCGTTGCACCATTGCAAATATTGGAGACTTGAGTTTAAGGATAAAATTTGGTGCTGAGAAACAAATTGACTGGAGAGAAAATAATATCAAAATTAAACATGTCTCAGTATTGGACTTTCGGCATGCTTTTCAGTACAGCTATTGAGAGGTGGGTATAACACAAACAGTTCCTCCAGCACCCAGCAACACTGAGGGCACCATCTGGGTTCTGTGGCCTCAGAAAGTGCAAGGAGAAGGGGAAGGAACACTGAGGAATGGGGTGAGAGGAAATGTTATGAGAGGAGGTGACTGCCATGGCAAGCAAGAATAAGAGGGAGTGAGCGGACAAATATTTTGCTACCTTCGGGGCCTGAAAGACCTCCTGGTATCTCTGTCCTTCAAATGTGAAATTTATTACTTAAATCCCTGAAATTAACTTTTCTTCTCAAAAAAAAAAAATCTGAAAGAAAACAATACGAGGAACGAAGCAAGGAAAAACAAAACAAAACAACAAAAAAAGCTTAGACTATTAAAGCTTGTTTAAGCCTTTCAGTTGAACTGTTTCTAGAATAAGGGTCCACTACTGACCCTTATTGCAGCAAAGCTACTTAGATGGGCAGGGATTACTCACAAGAGTAAGAATCACAAATGTTATTTCCTAATACACTTACGCAAAAAAAAATTAGATCAATCTTTCTGCATGTTTGTGGATGCAATATGAAACAATAAAGAAAAGGACTCAGACATGATCTTATTTCTGTTTATCTCAAGTTGGAAAGAAAACAAATTAGTAATTTGCAAATCAACAAGGATTCAACCTTGAAATCCCTCTGGTCATCAATTGTTGCAAGAAAGAGAAAAAAAAATGGAAAAGAACACCGAGGATTACATTCTAAAATCAAGAAAAGAACAGCTTCTATAGAGAAGAAATATTTGCCTTATATTCTGCGCAGATGCTGTACAAGCAAAATTCTCAGTATATTAATATAAACTGTCTGAAAAAACTCGACCCAATTTCATAAGACCAGCAAAAACAAAACAAAGGGAAGCATGACGTTTATGGGCTTTTTCCTCTTAGCACAACCATGCAAGCTGAGCTGTGAAACCGTGATGGAAATATTAGAGCTGTTGTGCCTGAAAAAACGCAGTGATCATTTCATTCTTCCTGTCTTTTAATGCTCCAGGGTTTTGGAGACGAATAGGAGCAATAAGTTCACTTTGCAGAATTAATGCTGTAATTCTTTATCATAAGAGCGGAGCATTACCTCAATCTGATTTTTCTACAAAATGGTTCAAAGTCTATTTTTAATGATGGCCCTAATTTGTTAACACCTTTTAAATTATTAATCCCCTTTATATTCAAGTAGTTATTGCATGTCATAACAATGTATCTATGCAGGGAAATTTAATAGTATTTTCTGCATGTCAAGAAAAGGCTTGTTCTGCAAAATGCTATTAAAACTGATAATGAGCTAAATATTTGCCATAGCAAACACTGAAATTACTATATCAATCAACTTTGGGTTCTCTTATTCAATAAACAAAATTTAACCTATTAACTTTGCCTAATTTTAGGCAGGAAAATGCTTGTTTTCAGGCATATCTTGCCCTTGACTTAATATCTTTATCATCTGATAACTACATTTTCCTGGCCAATTAAGCCATTGTTTTGAATCAGAGGTAGCAATATAAGTCTTTTATTCTGCCTGGAATGCAACTATATTACTAGATCCTGAATGCGATTTTCTCTGAGCAAATTTAGACTACATTTTAAAGCACACATATATCACAGCGAAATGATAATCTATGTTCCTGAAGACACCTTTCACATTAAAGAAAAAAGAAAAAGGGGGATTTCTAAGGAAGTAAAAGGCTAAAAAAAATCAAAAAAATATATATAGCAACTCTTCAGATTTCAGTATCTTCACAGATTTGTCTACGTGGCAGGATGTTTGTGTTAATATTTTAAGGAAATAACTCTGAAAATATAAAAACCACACGCAAGCATCACCACTGACAAGCACAAGAAGCAAAGCATCCTCTTTCATGAGCATCTAAAGCATAAATCTGAATGTTGATTGAATGCCTACCATCCAATTCAGTGGGAAAAAAAAAAAAGAGGCAGGCTCCATCTCTGAAGAGTACACACAAGCTGAAATGGTTTATTGCATAAGATGAGAGCTTTGCCTCAGCAGCGTGTCTGCTTGTGTGTGATGTTGCTGTTCAAGCGTAAGTGGCTCCAGCCACCCTCTCCCTTGTTTTTGTCACCGCGCACCCTCTAGAGGCAGAAAGCAACACCCGGCACGGTGACAAAACACCCCCTCGCCACAAGCCCTGCCCCAGCGGGGATGTTTGGCCCTGGACCACCTCTTGGAAACAAGAAGGGTACGTCAAACACCTTGGTGCCTTGACCTGAAATGTGTCAAGGCACGTTCCTTTGCAAGTGCATCCTGCGGAGCGTCACTGTTGAGGACAGCACGGGTGTGCAAAAGAAATAATTAATCAGATTTTCTTACCCCTGTTTACAGCAAGGGCCACATCTCACTCATTGATATCTCACTCGTCCATTATGAAGCTCATAATAACTCCAAATAAATGTAGGGAAGCGAAATGCAGTCAAAGGGCTTGCTCCCCCAGTTTTAAGGAAGAAAAAAGTCTATATATAATACTAATTCAATAACACATGGTTCTTGCTCAAAGACAACTTCTTAATATAAATTATTTCCAATGAAATGATGCAGAGTGACTCCTGAATGGAAGTTGTGCTATGTCATTTAGGTAGGAAAAGGCTACCTCTTAGGCTTATGCTTGTGTAAATTGTTCCTCAGCTTACAATTAAATTATTTCTTCTTTTCTCATATTTCACATCCTGCTATTTCTCACTGCAGCTAATTAAAACACGTGTGTGAAAGAATACGAGTTTCATTTAATTAGGGGAAAGAACAGTATTAAGTTATTTTTTTCTATACAAATTTCATGATGAATTGACCTAAAAGCACAAAAATTTCTCTCAAAAATATTGCCATGTGTTAAATCTCTTACACTTTGCTCTCCAAGACAGTACTCTGTTCATTAAGAAACAATTTTCTTATTTTTCATAATAATTAATAAAAAACGGTGATTTAAAAAAAGATACAGTGGATTGGTCAGAAATACATGTAATGTCTTAGCAAACTGTTGCATAGGTTTCTCTGGTTTTCAAGGTAGAATAAATTTTCAGGTACAAATTTGCAGTCATTCATTTATAAAATTGCACTTAATAAAATCAAGGCTGAGTTAGTGTCAGGAATTTGTGTATAAAACCAGTTAAATGATAACAGCAGTTATCTCCCCAGTGAGCATGATAAAGCCAGGAAATTCTGAGTTACCTTAAGGTTAAATTAAAAGGAATCCCACGCTTACAGAAATATTGCTGTTGAAGGCTGAGAAACACTGTTTCCTTGTAGTGACATGTAATACATAAAAAATTACCATTAGTGGCTGCAGTTTCAGTTAAAAACTGATTTTAAAAAACGCACTTTGTAGTTCCAAGTATTTCTGCTTACAATACCGCTAATATGACAGGAAAACAAGGAATAAAGAGTGACTTTGCAACAGGGGAGTGTTGCTCACTTCTGTCTCACACTGTGCCAATACAGAGAAATACACCATCGGAGGTGCCCCACGCAGAGATGTGCACCATCAGCCAGCTAAAACCAAGCTCTCAAGGCAGCTACTGAGACCGAGCTACTATGGTTTATTCTGAGATTGTTCTAAGGACAATTTTTTTATTAGTTGATTCTATTTGCTAATAATGATTTGTTAATCCTCCTTCTAGCATATAAAAAGTTGGCTAAACACCCACACTAGAGAAATAAAATTGTAAACATCAAAGTAAACCTGAAAGAACCAGGTGGGTCTCCTGCAGGTTTGGAAACCAGGAAGATATCACACCAGCAATTACCAAACATATATACGTGTATATACACACACACACACACACATATATATATATATAGTGCAGTCTGGAGGTATAGCCTGGAGAACTGCACCTAAATCAGCCAAAGGAGTTAACTTTGAAATAACAAAAAGAACTATGAAGAGTTGGGATTAATCCAAACCCCAAACTATATTTGGGGGTGTGTGGGAATAATAAATTTTAAAATCAAAACTATCGTTTAAAATATTTAAAAAACAATTTAAAAGTTTCAGCTAACTATTGCAGCAAGCAAACACACTAACATCTCAGAATCACAATTAAAACAACACCAGTGGAGTGAAACTTTTTTCATCAGTTTCCAAGAAGCTGTAGAGCACAATCCTTCAGTCTTCTAAGCAATGATTACTTCAGAATCTCTTAAGTCCTTTTTTTATCCAGGGAGACTTAGATTCTCAGGCACTAGGAAACCTCAGCCTAGTCTGAATAACATGCAACAGCCTCCTTAATATCTGAAGCATCAAGTTCTGCGTACACCGAAATTACAGGGTCAGGAAAAACATGTTTTCCCTGTAACTAAATGTGTCTGTTTATGCTGGACATTTGCAGGTCCTACACGTGCATCCTTAGAGATAAATATTTGAAAAAGTTTACAGCTAGAGAGGCCCCGGAGACGCAATGATTATGAGAACTTGAACACAAAGGTCAAGTTTATAGAAATCAATAATGGACAACACATCTCATTGTAAATCTGACAGTAGGCAATGCTTATAGACAATTTTCTTCTTTCTTTCCATTAGGAACACCTGTCGCTCAAACACCCCCAAATACAGTGACACCTCATAATATAAAAACCAAACCAGTATACATCTGTGCAGTGTTTGATGTACATGTAAGCAGGGGAAAGAAACATCCTTTTTCTCCAGAGAGGCTCCATCTCTCAGTTTGCAACATTCACAATAGAGCAAAATGACTGCAATTGGCAGAAAAATCAAACCCACCTCCGTTTCACATGGAGTGGAAGAATGTATTGAAGAACAACTAACTGCCTGGCCTTACGGCATCCACAGGATACTCTTCCTGTTCAGCTGTGATGAAGCCATTTTCCTGAAGCAGCGTCTCATTGAGTAGAATGCTTGCTGGATGCAGTTTGAGTGGGTTTTATTGATCATTTGATCTATTTGAAGATTGATGCTTTTTGTACTCTGTTCCCTCAGTTATAACTTCTGCAGAAGACAAATACAGCCCCAGAGTTCTTCATGAATGAGTCCTTTGTATACAACAGACTTCCCAGCATCTAACTTGGGTAGAAGTTTCACTGTAGAAAGCTCTTACCAACAGAGGCGACGATGGATAAATCTTTATCATTAAAGATAAAAGAGAAGTGACTTTTAGAAAATTATTCAACTTGAGAACCTGGAGCTGGGGAACTATTGCAGATAAAAACTGTTAGAAGGAGCTCCAACATCAGGGAAAAAAAGGTCTTAATTAAGAAGCCATAGGAGCAAAAAACCCCAATTGATTACAAGGGAATAAAAAGATTTAGTAAGGGCTCAAAATATTAGCCATTCAGCTTGTAAATATTTTGATTTCTCTTTACAGAAGACTAGCAAAAAGGACTCAGTACAACTTTATGAGAATCGAGAGTTGTGAAGGCACATAACCATACTGTTATTTTATTCATTTGAGGATATGGATACAATTACTGAAGTCTGAACCTGGAGAAAAATCAGAGTTTGTTTCTTGAAGTATCAAAACATACTGTCTAAAATTGATAAAGAAACTGTTCAGATCTACATTTGGGTTTCTAGAAGAAATACCCTCAGTCTTAAATAAGGATCTAAAGCATTTAATTTGATTCAGTTGTATCTCCAGTAAGAGTTGAAGTATGAGTGGATTAACTCACTAATACAAATTCAGAAATCTAGCTGCTTTCCTGCTTTAGAAAGTTATGTAAGAAGAGTACTCCTAAATTATGTAAGAGACTTTGAATAACAAAGCTTTCCAGCACTTAGAGAGACCATTTAAGAATAAGCAGCAACCCTTCCCTCTGCATTGCTCTATTTCTTGCTGGTGAAGTCCTTGTTCTTCCTGCCCTTTTGAGTTGGATATCAATCTATTGTGCTCAGTGGACTGACATGGACTAATTCTACTGGACAATATAACTAGAAAATAAATGAAAAGGAAACAGGATTCTTGCATCTCCTTTCTAACTCCTTCCATCAGCCATGCTCATAAGAAGGAACTACATTCCATTATACTTAATTAATGATTAGACTAAGCTTTCCTCATAACCATTCTTTTCAATATAATATTTTCTCCTAAACTCCAGCATGTGCCAGAAAATTCCTTTCTCCAAGGTTGCTGCAAAGATGAAAGGAATGAGTTTGAAGTCCTTATTGGACAGAATAGTCACAGAGTTTGAATTACAGACAACTAAACACATAAAGGCTGAACTTCCTAGTTTTTTTTTCTTTTTCCTGCATCATTTTACCCTTCAGAACAGTCCATGCATGCTGTGGAAGGTCCATTGACAGATACTTTTTAAGAACAGGCAAACCAAATTTCTCTTAGAAATGACATAAATACAGTTGCTTCTACATTTGAGCTGGAGAATTCTTTAAGTTCCTTCTATTACTATTTTTCTATGATCCTATACTTATTATCTTGGCTCATTAAATTCTGCAGTTCTGGAAAAGACTAGAGACGATGCTGCCAAGGTGATTTGGGCATCTTCAAATTAACCCCACAGGCTTTGGCATTGTGAAACAGAAAGACTGCCAACTGCTCTTCACATTTTCCCTAGCCTGCCTCTGATCCTTCTAACTGGCATCCAGTCAAAGTAAGACTGAACTTCTACACCTTTGTGTTTAAATGAATCAAAGTTCCACAGTTTACAGAAACAAATATTAGAACCAGATTATTTTAAAAAAGCAGATTGTACCTATGTGGAATCCGAGTGTAGCGTTCATTGACCTATCCAGCTATCTCTAAATAAATAAAACCATAAAACCATAATATAAACCATAATAAAACCATATTCAACTCCTATGTTCTGGGTATTTACATCAGATTCCAGCTTTCTCCATCAGAAGATGATTACTTCCTCTTTACAGACTATATTGAGGACAAATCTAAGTTTGTTAATAATATATATTAAAAGAAATCCAGGTAGCATAGACAAAAAGGTGCTTTACAATATTAGGAAACACAGGAATTGCATGAAAATGAATGATAGTTATACTAATAAACTTAAAATATTGTAATTCACCTGGAAAGAGGCAACAAAGTAGCAGTTTGTTACTTTTTGACTTACAATATAAAAAGATGCAAAACATCCACTACTGTCTCAGTTCTACTGACTATACTCAGCTTTAACTGTTCTTGCTCAGATGTAGATAAGCTGTTAAATGGTGACAGCCCCAAGTAGCGGGCTAATTTATCACACATACAGAATGTCTAACTTACGGGTTCAAGGCTCAGCACGACACACAATGATGTACATATGAGGTAGTTCAGCAATCTGAAGAAATGCCATAGTGCAATTGCCACAATTATTATGACAATGAACAGCACACATGATGATAGCCTCTTTCTGCAACTATCACGTCACAGTGCACAATTTCTCTGCATCAAAAAAGAGAGTTTCAGACTTGCACAAGTTCCTGAACTGGTACTCAATTCACTTTGGAACAGAAAGGGATGGAGAGGTGTCAGGTATTGCACTGGAACCTCCTTTCAGCGCTTCCAAAAGACTTACATTGATGTCTTCTTCAGTTTAATCAAGGAAGGAGAGTAATAGTACCCTGTTCTTTTGATTCAATGGTGACAAAACTGGCATGAAGAAGGGCTTATACTAGAGTTTGCACAGTATTACTTTATGCTGCAGACTGTGCATAGTATTACCAACTCCAGATGGCTCAGGGAACAAGGGATTTAATATGCAAAAAAAAAAAAAAAAGTTGCAAGAATCTAAATGTAGAACTTAAATGTAAGATCCTAATGATGGAAAAGTAGCACCCTGGATCTGCTGCACAACGTACTATTGTAGACTAAACTATACATTTTAAAGCAAACCCTAAAAATCACAGTAGGGCTTAAAATGAAATATAAAAAGTAGCCTGAGTACATGAAGCCTACAAAACCTAGTTAAAAAAAACCCGAACAAAAAAAAACCCAAACCACAACAAAACCCCCAAAGTAAGCATCTGTAAAAGCTTTAAAAATATTACAGCTGCCTCAAAACCTTCCAGAAGACAGGAAAGCCCGCATGTATATAATGATGCACATATATGTATTCTGTATGTAAATCCGAGGAGCAGACTTCAAAATGCTCTGGAAAATCTAAACATCCAGGCGCAACCTCCCTAGATCTCTTACTCAAATGGGAAAAAAAATACTCTGAAAAGAAGCACTTATTGTCTCTTCAATCAAAGGTCAAAATGGATTCATTGCTGACTTCATCCATTTGCCAATTGTTGACAGCTGTCAATGCAGGGATTTGATTTCTTTATCCAAGCATCACAAACACTACATTACTATCTTCAGAGAAAGACCTTGACTGTGAGCTGCAGTTTCACTGCCCCAACTCAATTACTGCATTCTTGAACTGCAATGTATTCATTTGTGGGCAGTGGGGTAGTCAGTGGGAGGGTATTGATTGGAGTATAATGTCATGTGTAGCAGCGAGAGTAAGATGAAAAGTGTTTTCTGCTTAATGGGTTGGTATTAAGTAGGTGGGAATGGCTTCTAATTAGCCAACAATTGCTGTGTTTCTCAGTTTCCCTCCTTTCCCTCCTCCTGTCGGTCACCAGCTGCCAATCTCTCTCTCCTTTTCCCTTTTTGTGTGGAGTTCATTGCTCACTGCAGTGAAAGCCTTTGTTTAAAAAAGAGGGCTCCCAGGGTCTCATCTGCCAGGGTACAGCTTGCTGCCTGCGATGAGTAGCAACTGTCAGTTTATTTTATCTCAACCTTTTCATCATTCTGCTGAAACTGGTCGAGTGAAACCACCTGAGAGACCTGAGGATTCAGTACCTACAAGTCATTAGCCAGGACTGCTCAGTCTCTCCCCACACAGCAAGTCAACTGAACACTGCTTAAAATATAGTCCACTTTAACCCCGTATTTTCCTAAGGACGTATTGGAACTCTTCCCGAGGCTTCTGGATTTTAGTTTCTTGGTCATTCTTTAAACATACTACAACTATGATTAGGGAGTAATATATCTTCCAGTGTTTCTTAACACAAATTCTCAGGCAACACACTTTAGAAATATGAAACATAACCTACTAAAATCTATTTATTAGAATACCTTTGACTGGAACCTCGCTCTTAGGTAAGTTATGTTCCCCGTCATCAATATTATACCTAGGAATTTCCCAAATTATTTAAACCTCTGCTTTGCTACAAGTTTTTGATAATGCATCTCGGATAAAAGGGACAAATTCTGCTCATAGTTACACTTGTGCAACCCCCCTCAAATCAATTATATTTTATGGGCATCACTAAAAGCAGTATTTGGTCAACAATTTTTAGTGTATTTACAACATTTTCCTCTCTTTGCCATATTGTTTCTCTCTTTATGAATATACATATACATATGTATATATACTCCCCATGCACAATCACCTTCCAAACAGCCAATATAATTGCAGTACGATAACAAAAAACCCCTTATAAAAGTAAATGAGAGAAAGAAATATTTTATTTTGAACTAAAACCAAATTAAATTTATCTGAATCAAATTTCAAAGTCATTAGCCTGAACAATCTTTTTCTGGTAATCACAGCTAACTTGTTGCAGTCATTACTAACAGTTTCAATACAGCAGGGGAAGTATTGCTTTCCCCTATGTAAACTGTGAGCCATTTCAAGACGTGTAAGAGATGACAAGAACAGAAACCCAGTTATCCTCCAATATATCAGTTGACTTCCTAATGCTTAAAATAGCCAATGTTTCATCTCAGTTATCTTCCTATGGCAGCATAAGTGTGCATACTTGTAAGAATATCAACCAAATAAAACATAATTTGCTTTAACGTTATTCTCAAAACTGAGCTAGAGGTACCAGTGAGGATAAGCTTGCTCTTGGAGAGTTGCATCTTGCAGACATCGCAAGATGCCGTTCAGCAGATTGATAGATTCTGGAGTCACAGGACTGGGCTCCACAGCACTCTGATGTGACATCTTCCACCAGAACAAAAATATAAGGATAAGAGAGGGCTGCAAGTACTGTACCTGGGATAAGAATTCAATGGGTAGCCCAGAACTACCAACACTGTGTGACATGCATCCCCCTTCCCTCCTGGTGCCTACCAGCCATAATATTCAGGTTTTCCTTGACACCAGCTACTGGAGCATGATCTGGAGTTCCTATTCCTTAAATTCCTTGGGTGCACAACACGAGCTGAGGAAGACTACTACATGGCATACTTGCCCTCCATTTTTCAGGTTCAATTTTATATGAGCAGTGAGTTGAATACACAGTACTATCACTTAAATGCTCAGTTGAGATGTGTAAACACAGACAGCTCAATGCCTATGTTCATGTGATATGTAAATATCAGACAGTATGAAATACACCTTCACAAAAAAAGATATGGTTTGAGTATCGGCTGTCACAGACATTATAATTAGCATATGAATAAACATAAGGTTTAGATATGAGAGATACTGGGCACTTGCAGTTCCCATTTCAAAAACTGTTGCAGAAGATTAATTCCCCACAGGAGCTGACACTAGCTACATTGTGTTTGACTAACAGCTGTAGCAGCAACATCTCAAAAATTAAAAAATATGCCAGAATTTTTAGGAAAAGGAATTGTATTAAAACACTGTAGCAGCCATGGCAAAAAGATATTTAAAAAACCCCACTTTGATTCAAACCAATTTCAAATTGGTGTCCCCTAATCACTTAGTCTATCTAATACTTATTAATGTCAGTACTACAGGATAGTAGGTACACCTTCAAAATGATGTACTTGTATGACACACTGTTGAAAACATTGTATAATTACTTGGCTCTGTGGCAATACCTGTATGAGCCCTTAAATGGAAATATTCTGTATTACAGATAATATTGAATGGTTAACTGAGTGAGTAGAAGCAAGTGGCTGAGCCTGAGGGCATGGTCATCTACTTAAGCATGCATTTGGATCTTCAAGCTAATTAATCACCTGGTTGTATACTTAAACTTAGTCAATCTGTTCACACAGGTGATTAAGATCTCTTTAAAAGCTATTTTGATACTTCACAATTTTCTATTAACCAGTTTACCAAGAGACTCAATATGAAGTGTGATTCTTTCCAATGTATTCTCTGATCACAACAAAATAAAAAACACAGAACATGAAGAACAGTGCCAAAATGATAAGTATGAAAAAAAGCTGAAATACCATTCTTAAAAAAACCCTATTGATTCTACATCAAGCACAAAAGACACACCTATGAAAGTGTAGATTGAGATGCTAGCTACTGGGTACAGACGTAACTGACTTTTAATCCTTAAACATTGACAGGAAAATAAAATCAGGATTTGGATTGAAGGTGTGGGGCCAAAAAGGGAGAGAATAATTTGCAATATAAAAGTGAAGAACAGGAGAGAGAACAAAAAAAGGCACAGAACAGACAGGGAATGAAGAGAAACAAAAAGAAAACAACTATTTAAGAAACCATTAAAAAAATTCACAAAATATTCCTGCTGATTACAGAAAAAGAATTAAAAGAGGCGGATTTTTTGGCAAAAGCCATATGGTTTCATAAATACATTGACTGAAGTATAAATTATGACACTTCACTTTAAAAATATATTGGCTTATTCTAAATGCAAATAATTTAAATCTAGACTGTCCTCAGACCACAGAGTCTTAATAAAACCAGCAGTTTGTTACTTAAGCAAAAGAGGAACATAAAAGATTATGAGGAACATAAAGGATTATGTCTAGGCAGGGGAAGGCATCTCAGAAAAAAGCCCTCAAAGATACAGAAATGAAAGCTGGGTTGGGACACCAAGGAGAAGGAAGGTGTTTGATACAGCAACTGTGACTCTTGAGATGACCTAAGGGTTCTCTGTTTTAGCAAATATACACTGAATACAGTTCCTTTGTCTTGGCTTTGATTTTCTGTGTCCAAAGATTCTTGGGGAGCTTTGGGTAGGGAAGGGCTTGCAGCAGAGAAGTGTTTTCATGTTGGCTTTAGGTCAGTCTTTCTCAGTTGGCATGTTTGTAGACAGTGCCAATAAAAGTTTCTTTATGAAGCCTAGATGACAACAGCCCTCTCAATATTAAACAAAATTGTAAAAGTCTGCTCTTTGATTCTTTCTGAGGGTCAATTTTCCATTTTGAGGACAAGAGCTAAAACCACTGCAGACATCTCTGCTCGTATATGCAGCAAAGGAAAACAGCCTATGATGAGCACACACAGAGAAGCCCTAGGGCCAGTTTGAAGTATGCCAACTGGTTATTCCTCCTTTGCAATGATGAGGGAACTGCCAGTGGATAGCTATTCTGCTTTCTCTTTTTCAATGTTTTTCTTATGCTCTGTACTGCAGACAAATTTGAAACTTTTAAGTGCTCCCAAATCAAGGTTTTATCCAGAAGTTAAATAACCTGTTTGGGCAAGAGCTTAATGTTCTTTTTTTTACCATTCAAACGTCCTACAGAATCATTGCGGGACTCAGCTTCTTTCCTGAGAATCTTCACTTTTTAAACTAGTAAGGGACTCTGCTTTTGGTAGATGTACTGACAGCGCAGTGCACAAAGCTACACTAGTTCAGTGCATAAAGCTACGTTAAAGGGTCTGACAATATACTGCAGTTTGAACATCACTCCCAACATTTTTTTTCCACAAGAAAGAACAATTCACCTTATTCAGGAAACCATTTTCTGCTGATCTAGAAAGCTTGTCTGAGAAAACACAGCTGGATGCCAACAATGTTTAGCACAGGATGTGTCTAAAGCAAATACATGGTGAGATGAGATGTTTCCATAGAAAATATCAAATGGGAGAAAAATCTAGATGAGATCCAAATTCTCCTGTGAAGATGTTTTTATATAACAGTAGATGACAAGAACACTCACAATCATATTAGACAGGATGATAGTGAACTTTTTGTAGTTATAACACCACTCCTGGCAAAGATGATGAAGAAATTTCTAACACATGATTCCATGATGAAACATTAAAATATTCTATGAATCTTCCTCTCAAGTCTGGTACTGCCAGTCCACAGACATGGCCTAGATTTAATCCTGCCTAGCAATTCTTAATTATTTAAGGAAGTAATTAAAAAGGTTTTTTTCAGACTAACATCAGCCATCAGCAGGAAACAGAACAAACTACTGCACTCGTGGCAAAAATGACATAAGCGTTTCAACTGTGTTCTCAGACTCTTCAATGAGAATCTTATGTGTCCAGCCACTAATCACAATGTGCCGAAAACCTTCCTTGTCACCCTCAGTCTCACTTTCTAAAAATAGAGTACATCACTAAGCAGACCTAATCAAATACTTAAAATCAAGTCCCAAATAACAAAAAATAAATAAAAAAGATATATGAACTGGTTTTCTGAAACAGCTGTTCCACATAATCAACATCTATATATATAAGCTTGCTGTTTCTCAACATTTACTTAAGGCATTCTGCAGTGTTATCAAAGGTACAGCAGTACAAAAAATAACTAAGATTTTTCAAAATAAAAAGTGAGACAAACTAATATTTAGCAACTGATGAGTGCTGGTGATGTAACTAATGAAAGGAAGGGCAGTGCAAGTTTAGAAAATTTTAAGGAAAACAATGACAGAACCACTTCTGAACTTTTTAGGTTTTCACTAATCATTTTCCTAAACGTATATATTTTGACATTTCCAACCACAGTATTTTTCCAGGAGTGAGTAAATTATTCTATTTGATGAACGCCACAAAAATGTGCAGAAGCCATCCTGTGAATTTCAGCAGGGGACACTGAAGCATTCGAGATACTTTTGAAACACACTTATTAAGAAACGAGCCTTTGTGACTCTGGCACAGGGACAACCTCAGAATCTGTATTTCATCACACACCTCCTTTCCATAAATAGGAGCTAAGATTTTAAATTAAGAGTGTGAACAAGTGTATAATTCTTCCCTTATGTCATGTCCAGTTATATTTTTGAAAATACCAAAATATATCTCTAAAATCCTCCCAATTTCTCTTGCCTTTCTGGTTATGTTGATGATGTATTCTGAAAAAGTAAATAGACTCTCAGTTTGTATAATTTGCTTCTGACATAAATCATAAGCATATAGAACTTGAGGGAGAGTCCATTACAGGTCTTATCTCCAGACTCTCGCACAATTAACAGACTGTGGAGAGGGAGGGGTGGCCCAGAAGGTCATTAGAGGCAGAGGCATGTTCTCCTCCTTCCAAAATGAAGGTCTGAATCATTACCATCTTTTATTTTACAGCAATGACTGAAGAAAGTCATAGTTTGGCCAGTTAGAATTCAGTCTAGCTGCTTTACCACTGACAGCATATGCATTTAATTATGTTTATTCAACAAGTTAGTTACAAAACCCTAAAACATACTATCAAGAAGCAAAGTGTTAAAAGAAAGTATTGAGTCTGTATGCCTATGTATTAGCCTTCTGCACATGCTAACTGCAGAGTGGACTTTATTATGTAATAAACGAGCCAAATACTATAACAGACACACAAACTGTGTCTTCAAGGGAGTGCACGTACATGCACAATTTTAGTAGTCCCACATCAGTATTGTGACATGCTAAAATCTATGACAGAGCTTTAGATATGAAATATGCAGTGAAAGGAATCTGCTAACATAAGCCTCTATCTTTCCACTGACATCACAGAAGAACTATTTTAGGGATGTATAACAATGTACCATACAAAGACTTGCTAACTTTCTATTTTTGATCAATGCACTGCATGTTTTCTTTCTCTTAAATGTTCTCAGATAAAAAAAATCTGCTACCACTGATGAACATTTACTGGGCAGATACAAAGTATAACATAGGATGCAAATTCCTGATGAAGATTGGTTTTGATTTGCTAAAGTACAGTCAAGTATTTTGGGTACAGTGATATGCCATAACAGCTTTATTTAGCATGCGTTTGAGGTAACTCACACAGTTTATTAATGGAGGAAAGACAAGATTTGTAACGTTTGAAATTTTCCTGGTACTACTGCACTTCAGAAAGGAGAGACAGTAGAAAGGCAGTTTATCACATTATGAAGCTGACTGTTCTACTGTTGGACACTATTACCAAAATGGCCCATAAATTACATGGCTGTGGTAAGTTACAGTAGAGAAACGTTACTAGAATATGTTTAGTGTAATCTTTGATCTCATCTCTCGCTTCTGATTTAACCATTCTTTAGGGGTAATCCTCTTAACGAATGACAAAGCCATACAAAAGCTCAATCTAAAACACACCTGTTAAGATCTCTATTAACAATTTTGTGCTAGTCACATCTTTTACAGAACAAATATTATAAAACATCTTAAAGAGCTTTTAAAAACATGAATTGGTAGAATGACAATTTAACTTTTTCTGTAATAAAAGGGACATTTCCACATTATAGAATGTACCATACATCTATGAGACGGAGCTGGAGAAAGAATATTGAGGGACTACACTCTCGTGAGTAAGAACAAAAAAACACAGGATTGTACTTTCCAAGATATGTTTTTAGCTGGTGCATGTATTTTAACTTATGTTGAAGGCTGCTCAGTTGTGGAATGCTAGAAATAGTTCTGATCATACTGAAGTTGATGGTACAGGATAATTCCAGTGATCATTAAGACTTCACAATGTGGGTTAGACAATCATTTATGCTGCATTTGTTGCTAATATAAAAAAATAAGTAAATGAAACCAAACCAAACACAGAAAACCTATGGTAAAATGTGTCAATTCTGCAAAGTTCTCTAAAGTCAAGAAGTGTAAATCTAAATTGTGGTCAAGAACACATAATATTTCTCAAGAAAACAATTGAAGACTTTATAGGATGAGCAAAACAATACATTTTAAGTCTATTCCTAAAATTGTTTAGATGATTTCAAGCATCCAAGGCCTCCTTTTGAGGCACAGCCCTGCCAGATGCAGTGACATAGACTTACAATTATCAGACTCACAGAAAACACATTTCCTGGTCAGCATTTCATGTAACCAAGGTCCAAAATCTGATCCACATTTTTCTTGCCTTCAGCACCTTTAATTAATCTTCTCCTATCCACAAAGTGGCAAGTCAGGAGATTGATTATTAGAAGACGTACCAAATATTTTCTCACATTAGTTACACTATGGGTTCCTTTTCAGGTTTTAACATGGAGTCACAAGGCTTTCTGCCCACTGATTCTGCTGATAATATTTTTTGATGTTGGACTAAACAAAAAGATCAATAAAAGCGTATTTGTTCTTGCTGTGGCATCTCATAATGGCACAAATAACTCTCTTCTAAGTGAAGTCAGGTGACTGAGTCAAATGCAGCAGATAGAAACACATTCTCCTTTGCATTTATAAACACTGTTTTCTGACAGCCCCATCCCTTCTGCCCATGACAACTTTGGACGAAACATCCATTTTATTAATAAATGTTGAGGTAAATTGAGTAATTAATGTTTCTTTCTGCCTGATTATTGAAACAATTGATTTAGAAAATAAGCCTTGGTTGAAAGACATAAGGTATATGGCAGTACTTGAATTTAAATGTCATTGTTCCTCCACTAGCCTAAGTATTTCTTTTGCCTAGGAATACAGAAACTACTCTGATCTTTTTGTTGAAGAAAAATCAGTCAGAACAGTGAGAATTAAAAACTTATTACCTTCCTCCTTCCTTTCATTAAGTTAACCCTGCGGATTAAGAACTGCCATTGTATCTTGTCTTTCACTGTTTCAACCTCAAAAAGACTGAGAAAAATCTAGTAGATTATTGCTGTTGAGCCGTTTGAAAGAGCTAGAAATACTGTTCTATTATCACAGCAGGAATTTCCAAAGTGATGAGTTCATCATAGGATGCACAGACACTCTCTTGGAAGGTAGGAAAAAGGCTGCACCTGAAACTCAAAGGTGGTAAATCCTAATATTGAATTGGTGCCAGGTCATGTTCTGCCAGACAAAGCTATTAAAAATGTAACGCCAGTACTAACAAGAGGTTTGGCACACAAAACATGAAGAATGTTACAGATTGTGCTGACAGTGTGACACTATGTTTTGCTGGATGTAATCTGGGTATCATGAGAGTAAACTTGGAGCACTAATGAGAAGAAGGATATTGAACTGGAAGAGCTGCTAAATATGCAGTAGCCACAGGGTTCCTGTAGTTAACTGGAACTAAAATGAAAACTGTAATGCAGAAAGTAACAGAGGGTATACTAGGCAAAAATATAGAAGGAAGAAAATCTCAGCAGGCAAAACTTGTTTTGGTACCATGCTTGCCAGGACATAAAGGGCTTTCCTAATCATATTCTTTTTATCCCTGAACTCCTGTTAAAGAGCAGCATGAAACTTGAGCTTAAAGGGGCACATATCATTTCAGGATATAAATGAGTTTCACAAATGGCTGGAAAAAGCAATGTACAAAATTTGTACACAAAATCTTTTTTGGTCCAAGAAGCAAAATACATGTTGAAGATACAAGGATCCTTTGGAATGGAATGCATATAAACTACTTGACATTGGATTGTTCTTTGACCATCTCTGTTGGAATTCATGGCATCTGCGCTACAGACCTAGGAACTTAATAACCCTTGCAGTAGGCAGGCACTCAATTAACATCACCACCAAACAAATCTCTTTGTGAGTATGCTGGATATTCACTTATTGAGGGGAAAAAATAATAAATATATATAGTAACAGAAGAAGAAAAGTATTCTTATTAAGAAAGAACTGCCCTGTTACCATCTCTGGAACTCTAAACAGAGCTATGCAATTTATTATCTCTTCAGTATGCTGATGACTGTCCTCATTCCACAATTCTGTCTTGCTTCTAGTCTTGCCTCTGGTATCCTGGCTCTGGTTAAACCGCTAACATCTTCAGTTACCATACTATTAACCACTTATTTTGTACCTAAATTCACAACTGAACTTACACTTAATTGTACCAACTCCATGAAAGGAAAAGATACACAACAAAACTCAAGGCAAGCAGAACTTTTTCTTTAAGAGTATGATAACTGAGAGAATTTGTACACAGTAACTCTAAACATCCATATTATGACTTTGCTCCAGTTGTCATTTATTTCCACTATACTCCAGATCCACATTCTCCACAGGAATGCAGAGAGGAAAGTTTTTAAGGTGGAGTAGACTTATCCCTCTTCCTTCCCCAGTACCATACAGTTTAATAGCATCAATACTTGGAGATGCATAAATCAATTTGTCTTTTATTAATGTAGGGTATGGGGGGAAAAAAAGTAAAGAAAATTTAACTCATGAAAAAGAGATCCTCCTCTTTATCTGAGAGAAGGAAGCAAAGTGAAGAAATCAGAGTTGCTTTTTCTTCCCCCCTCCTCCAAATCAAGTATAAGCAAGCTGAAAAAAACCCAGCATGTTCTTCTGAATTCAGACTTACAGAATTACACCTACTATATCAAGCAGAAGTTATCTTTTACTTCGAAAAACTGACTGAAAATGAAGGTCTTTATTATCTTTAAAAATTAAAAATAACAGTATTTGACTAAGCTAATACATCACTGCTTGCTCGTATGTGTGATGCTTTGGAAAACATCGAAAAAAGTAAATTACCATTCATAAAGACTACTATTTGTTCCTTCTCCCTGCTATATTGTATTTAAACCTACTTATTTCAGTCTTTAAAATAAGCACACAAAGGAGTAAATCTAACCTCTATTCAGCAGAAGGATTAAAACCAGGAAATAATTTAATAAAACTCTACAAGAAAAATGACTTAACCGTTGAGGACAATACAGTACTAATGTGTTTCATAACCAATGTCTTACCAACTGTAAGAGGGTCAGTGCACATGTCACTTCTGTTATCCTTCCATGCCAGCAGGTACTTGAGGCTGATGGGATCTTCTGCTTCTATATGGCTGTTAAATGCCACCATCAGTTTATGAGCTTTCGCAATGCCGCAATAAGTTTTTGTTTCATCCACTAAGGGCAAACTATTTAAAGTTTTTGCTGCCTCAGAAGCCTGACTGAAAGATTCAAAAGCTTCATTATAATTTCCCTAGTAAAGAAGAGAGAAAAAAAAAAAGAGAAAAGAATTGTAAAAACTACTTGTAGTCACCTGTATTTTACCTTGACGTTAGAGCCTGCTCCTCTGGCACCTCAGAGATGTTGCAGCTGAGATACCAGCCCACAGAATGACTCACAGCATGGTATTAAGCCAATCACTCTCCCTTGCTGTTTCCTAACCTCTAAAATCGAGATAACACTGCTCATATCTTTCTCAGGAACTGAATTGTTTTCTGGTTGCCTGTGTAGCATTTTGAATGCGCAAACCCAAGTATATCAATGCTAAGTGTTAGTAGTAATTCCAGCCAGGCCATTTAGAAATTATTGCTGTTGTGTCATTGTTTAACATCTCCATGGCAGGAAAGGTCCTAATTTACTATTGTGATACTAAATTTTAGAAAAGAAATCTTAAAAATGGGGGGGAGGGGGGGAGGTTAAGAGACCTAAAGCACAGAAAAGAACATAAATTAAAATGTACAGATTTGTGGGGGAATCAAGGGTATGCTGAAAACTGGGGATATTCCTAATCACAAAATGAGGAACAGTAGAAGAAATATAAGCCAACTCTTGCTAAATAGAAAACCCAAATATATTATCTTTTTGTCCTGCAGAATACAGAAATCCAACATCTATGAATCCAGTAAAAAAGTAGTACAAACTACAGCAGATAATAAATTAAGAGAAATTTAAAAAGATATATCCAGAACAATTTTTTAAAATGTGAGATATAGAAAGAAAACTCCTCAACTTCTTGACCAAAGAAGAACAAAAAGAAAACCAGGGAAAATCATGATCGGCTGAAGAATACTACTGAAAATCTAAAAACCAAAATCTTGTTACATTTCATCTTTTGCATATTTCTACTTTGCCATGAAGCTACTTTGAGTTACCATTAGAGATGGAGTCAAAATAAGAGTAGCAGGAGAGAAGGATGGAAATGTAAAAAGCAGCATACCACCAGACCTAAACAGAGCATAAATAAAAGGTTTGAAGAAATCTAAAGACAAAGAGATTGAATTGCTGGGAAATAAATTACATCTGTCATCAAAACTGGGTAGTATAACCTAGACTTGAAAGATAGCACATTTTGTCTTGGTATTCTATGTGGCAGTGTGCAACAACTTCATATTCTATTATCACTATTGTCTAATGTGAATTGTCTATTGTCTATTAGACAATATTGTCTATTTTCTATTGTCTAATAGAAAAAGAATCAGATGAAAATTTTGGCAAGATTGTCAAAAAGGTAAAAAAAGAAGGTTTTTGCAAGGCTTTGAGGAATTTCAAAGGGACCTAATACTATTACCTGAGTGGTTATGTGATAGCAAATGGAATTAATTCTTTAGAAAATGAGAGGTAATTCATACTGCCTGAATTATTTGTAGCTTTTAGTGAGTTCTAATTATCCCAGGCTCAGGAAAGTGTCTTTGAAATAACATGGGCCGCTCTGCAGTGGCTTCTTCTAAACGCAAGCCAGCCCTAATATCTAGTAAGGTCAAAAGTAATATTAGGATGCATCAAGAATGCAGTGGAGAAAGCTAAAATTGATACAGTCTATGTAAATAAGACATAGATTAATAAAAGTGGACAAAATAAATATATGCCAAATGGCAAACACAAACCAGGAATAGACTGAAAACTGTTACAAACTACAATAGAAGAATAAGGATGAATTAAATATAACTGAAGAGCAAAAAAATTAAAAACAATTACCGATAGCTCTCTCCTCTTAATGGATTGTTTATGGTGGCAATCTTGATGGCGAGCCTATTAAGCAGAAATTTGGGCATCCTTGTGAAAAAGACAAATCAAAAAACAAGACAAGGGGAAAAAAAAGGCTTTGCTGCAAGCAAGTCATTATGGAACTGCTGTGTTTTACCTTACTCTGATTGAATTAGCTCTGGCTATTTTCAGAGCTAGACAAACTTCTTGTGGCAGTTTCTAGATATCTGTCATTAACATTAAGGATAGCCTGTTTGTTTCCTGGAAAGCACTTTCCAGCTCTCCCAGGTAGTGTGGAATTCTGCTGCCCTCACAACAAACATTTTCAGAATTGTCTTATCCTTTTACTCTTAGCTTGATTTAGTAGGATTGAAGGTCCCTTCTTATATTATCTTAGGAAGAGAGACTCCAATTGATACATTTTGCACTTGGTACCACTTTTAGGGATCAAAATTTGTATGACTGCTAAAATGTGCCTGTAATTAGAAAAGAAGAAAAGAATAACAGAAATTCAGGTAATATTTAGGCTTTTTTTAATGCAGCAGGAAAGCAGAATCAGGCCTATGAGGACATAGCAATGAATAAAGAATGATAAGCAGTAGGATTATAGATAAAACGTAGAAATGTCTACCTACCATCCTCATAAGAATCACAATGAGTTAAGGGAAGCAGTG
>WAAB01012905.1:18704-51407 GCA_013389865.1 Piaya cayana | reverse complement strand
CTTCCCCTCCTCCCTTTGCATTTTGCTCAATCAATACATGGCTTCGTGTAAACTCCTCCAGAAGAAGCAGGCGCACAGGAATGCCGTGGGCAGTCGGTCTGTGATCTGTGCCTATCATCTGATGTTTTTGTCCATGTGGCATTTGTTTGGGTTGAAAGCAGGAAAGCTGGTCCATCTACATTGCTGGCAGTGCGTACAACAGCTGAACTGGAGCCAAAAGGACCTGGAGACTGGTAGGGAGAAGTTGAGTACTTGGGGTTTTTTTCCCTGCCTACCCCAGTAAGTGAGCTGCTCCCTAGAGTTATTTTTATTAGATAGAGGAGTTGAAGTTTAGGCTGCTTTAAAACTGTAGCGTCTGTTGCAAGAACCATTAGAAGTGCTGAGGAAGGCGGTAGGTTCGCGTGAAATTCTCTTCTGCCTTCATTAGGTGCTGGGACAATTAACAAGGACGATTAAAGATAGTGATGAGTGAGCTAAAAGCAAACTGTCCACCCATAGCCAGACTAGCCCTGAGCACAGAAAGCTGCATATCCGCACCGCTGACCCTGGAAACAAAGGATCCTCCTGAACCCAAACATGTTTGTGTTAATCCCGGCTGCTTCCTGGCGGCCAGCAAGAGGAAACAGAGCCACTACCTCTAACAGATGTACAGTGAGAAGATTACAGTGTGCGATTAAACACCCTCTCCATCACATCCTCCTCTCTGCTGTCCCAGCCTGGCACATTAATGGACTGTCCCAGGCTGCCTGCCAAGCTCAGGCAGATGTAACAGGCAGCAGATACTTAATCTCTTGTCTCTGTGCCTAGTTTGGAGCCCTTTGCTAATTCCAAGGCTTTTCCCCCTCACACCAAAAGCATGAGCTGTTAACTGTACCTGCCTGTGAGGAGTGGGCTGGGGAAAGGTGGGAGAAATGCACGGAATCCATGTATTCCAGGAAGGACAAATTTAACCTAGAAGCTGTTAAAACTAAACCAAAACCTGCTTCCCACATCAGATATCCTTACACGAATAGTCCAGGGTTTGCTGACAGACAAGGTGCTGAAGAAGTTGGGCAGGGTCTTTATTTTGATAGATTGACTTGCTTTTTGGTTGCTATACTTGAAGTAGAAGATTTCAGGGCTGGGAAGGACTCACTCCCTCTTTGTGTGGGTTTCGATGCTGCCTTATGTTGCTGTATCTGGTCTTTGTGCCAACGCTGCTCTTACAATTCAAATAATCAAAGCTGGTTGCAAAATAAGAGCCATCCTACTGTGTGTTTAGATTAATTAATATGATAATGGCAGAGGATATTTCCTTATCGAACAAAAAGGTGTTTCTAAAATAAAAGAACCCCTTGTGGAAACTGTAGAGATCAAAATTGTCATCACGTGAGACATGTAAAGCCTTCATCAGCTGAGCAGGTTGGGTTTTGACTAGGAGTGAAAATTGAAGGTCAGTTTTCTCAGTCAAGGGCTGTGACCTCAGTTACAGCGCTGGAGCAGTCACCTTTGAAGTGTGGTGTTTCTCCCTGCTTTTGTGCAAAGCTTCCTGTAGCTGCCAACAATGTGCCATTGTCTTGGGTAGAACGAGGGGAGATGTTGCATCAAGTTCTGCTAACGGCACTTGTTGTCTGCTTTCAGCCTTGGTTCTGGAGAGGAGATGGCTCAGTTGGAGGCAGCACCAGGTGCTACTTGGAGGTAGGAAGCCACAGGGGCCTCTCCTTCACAGGGTGCAGTGAAACAAGCAGGTGGAGCTGCCCATAGCTTTTTGCAGCCCCTCGTGGCCAACACGTTTTGGGAGGCATCCCAGAAATGCACACAGCTGCAAAGGCACTTGCTGCGCAGCGGTCACGGTAATACGGAGAACCAGATACCTCCTATCTCATGCCATCCCAGGGTGTTTGGGAACCTACATTGCCGTGCCTCTTCCCTTTCTCCTCGCCTGCACTGAAATCCCTTTCCCTGAGTGTAGGAGACAACTGTTTGGCAAAGAACAGCGGCCTCGGCTAAGGGAGAGCATTGTTTTTAAATAGCAGAGTGAGGAGGGTGGCAGTAGCAAAAGGCAAAGGGAATGACTTGGTATGAAATTATAAGCGGTACCATCTGCTCCAGAAGGGCATCGTTTCTAATTCGGCGGCAGAGGAGGCTCCTGGAGTTAAGTAATTGGGAATAGTAGGCTCCTGGCTGACGAGTGTGCCAACCCTTCTGGCAGAAAGCTGTTAAATCTTTGTTGCTGGCATGTGAAAGTGGTGCTGTGTAGCAGGGCTCCAAGGACTGGTTTTAACCCTTGGTATATGTCAAAAAAACCTTCAGCAATTCTGATCTTGGAATGACATGTAGCCGGGTGTCGAGAATAAAAGGAGTTGGTAGTTCCTCATCAAAGTTTGTGAAGGGCTCCAAGTCTGACCTTCCTGTGCTGATGACAGCTGGACGTGGCCTGCCAACAAATGCACACAAAATGGTGCCTGGTTTAACAGCTTTAGCAGGCAAACATGGATATGATGAATGATTCAGGAGAATGAATAGAACCAAGCCATTTACTGTGCCTTAAAACTAGTGTCTGCCTGCCAAAGGGTGCATTTGCAAGGGGAGTGATCACAAAACCCTCTGCTGAGCTTTTGGGACACAGTCATGCACTTGGCTCTCCTCTTACTACAGCCTTACCCTGCGGTCTGCAAACACGTCTGGCTTACCAGCCAGGATGAGGAGCCTTTAATTCTCCAGATGAAAGCACATGCTGTTATTCGTCCTCCAGCAAGCCACAAATACAAACAAGTCCATATTTTGCACCCCCTCCTAGAGGTGGCTTCCTTGGAAGCTTTGGCCTTCATCCTGTTTGTTGGATTTGCAGTCAAAAGGATGTTGCTGCCTACGTGTCTTTAAGTGGCTGCTTCTATATGAAGGTCTGATTTCCTCATAAAAATGAAATTGAGGTAATGCAATAGGAAAAGATCTGTCCCTGCAGTCGTTGGCTTTCACTAATAGTGCAACCAGAGCAGGGCAAAGCTCTTTTGGGACTTCTCTGAAGGGGAAGAGGAAGCTTCATCGTGGGATGGGTTTTCCTGCCAGAGGGAGAAAGTTGGATTTAAAAGGCTGAGCCCCAGCCATCCTGAAGATGAAACAGTTGGATTATAAAATGTGTGCTTTTTTCCAAGTTTGATTTGGGTGTTCTTTTAATCTTCCTCAAATTAAAGGGAAATACCTTGTTTGACCCAAAACAAAGTGATATTTTCTTTGGCCAGCCAACCAACAAAATCAACTCTGTTCCCAGTGTTAGTCCAAGTTCCCTTGCCAGTGGTGCCTCCACACATCTTTACCAGTCCCGGATTAGAGCCATGTTGCTGAAGTTTACAACAACAGGAGAGTTCAGTCGCTTGCTCTAAGTTTAGTTCAGCTCGTCTGGTTAAACTCATAAATATTTGTTCATATCCCGCCTCTGGTTTATGGACGTTTGTCCACATCCTGACATTTCAAGCTGTTCACTCATGTAAACTGCTTTAAGTTTATTTTTGTGAGGTTTTACAAAGCATGATAGAGATTTGCTTGCATCCAGGGTGAGGCAGAGATTTTGATGCAGCTGCAAGATTTCCATCCGTGTGAACTAGGAGCCCTTTATATGAGGGTGAAGGATTTTCATCGGGGAATGGATGACTTTGATGTCCTTTAGCACCGTGTTTTCATCTCTGCAATCTCCTCCAGGAAATAACTGGTGAACCTGGTAGCTGTTCCACGAGTTTTAGGTGAACTAGGATTAATGGACTCATTTTGTACCTGGGTTCTTGTGCCTTGCAAAAACTCTTGTTCCCATTATTTGATGGACTTATTCTTGTCTCCAGTGGAGGACGGACGTGCAGATCTTTTATACCTTATGGCTAGCCCCATCCTTAGCTGAGAACTTGCAGTGTGGTGAGGGAAGAGATGGTAATTTTCTCCAATTTCTAATGCTGTAGTGGTGTGCTGAGTCTCCTCTTCCTTTAATGCTTGTTCTCCTCCTCAGGAAACTTGTCGGCAGTGCCAGGGCCTGTGGAAGGAGCACATGAACCTCACGTGCGAGCAGCTGGCTGAGAAGGATGACATCAAATACCGGACGTCCATGTAAGTAAACCCCACAACCAGGCAAAAGTGAGGGGGTGGATGAATTCATAACAGCAACGCACTCTGGTGTGGAGGAGGGGAGAAACCCCTCTGTTCTTGTGACTGGCAGAGGCCCTGAAGTTCTGCTGGGTGTCACTGCCTCCCATCAGGGAGGTCCTCGGAATGTCAAAGCTGAGGTGTCAGAAGGCTCCCAGGATAGGATTTCTTTCTGTGAAAGATACTTGGCAGCGGATCCACCTGGTAATTTGAGAACGTGGGAGAGTTGTCACCAGCCCAGCCGGTTCCTCTGGCTAGCCTGATGTCTGCAGGCTGGCACCTGGTTCTTCTCAGAGGTGAGAAACCCCCATTAGTGCTGCTGTGGGGGAGAAGGGAGCTGTTTCACAGAGGCAAATAAGTGTATTAAGTCACAGTAAATCATTATAACCCTTTGCATATCGTCTACACTCTAGATTTGCAGTTTGCTCAGCTACTGCTTTCTGACTTTGTGGAAGGGGATGTGTTTTCTTACAGAAGCTTGTCTGTCTCTAACCAGTTTGAAGGAATTGTTATTGACTGGAGTCTTAGTTGGAATCACCCAAGTGTAAATCCTGAGTTTCTTCCTAAAATCTTGATCTCTCTCGTTGCTACAGTAAATGACGAAATATTCTGCTTTTAGGAAATGAGAGAAGGCTCATCCTTGGAGCTACATGCCTTATGCAGTCAACTGGGACTTCCCCACATGGCCCAATCCCTTCCTCTCTGATTTACAGTCTGTCTGGCATGAGTAGAGACTGGAAAGCTCCACTGCTGGGAGGCTGAATGACTCTTGCTTGCTCATCCCGCAGTCCCTAATTCAGAACAAAATCTCCACAGATGTGATATGACTTTTCCCTGCCACTCCTCTTCCTGTAGGAAAGAGGGGCGAGAGGCAGGAGGAACGAGTTGTCGTGCCCCTAATAAGGAAGAAAATCAGTCTCAAAACCCCTAGCAGGAACATTTCTGAGGGTAGATGAGTCTTACTGCCTAATACAATCAAAGCTTCCTTTTGAAGCCCTGCATAAGGAAAGGGAAGCACAGCTGGAGTTCAGGCCAAGCTTCCTGCCTTGCTCAAAGTTTCCAAAAAAAACTCTGCATCAGCAGCATCCTGTGGAGCGGCGTCGGGAAGAGCAGCTGCAGCTAGGAGGAAAGTCAATCTCAAGTTGGTTTTTTCTCCTCTATTTTTAGCATATCTCCAAGCTTCTGGGTGCAGGTCATACCAGGGATAACGGTGTGAGAGCTTTGGTTAGCTGCAAGGCAGCTGAAATTCCCACCTTGCCATTCTCTGCCCCTCTGGTTGCACTGATGGTTTGTGGGTCTGTGCTGGAACCCAGTTTGCTGCTGTGATCCTCAAAAAAATCCTCCTCAAAAATCCCTCCCTGTCATCTCCAAAACAGACGTGGACCTTGCAGGTCCCCTAAAGTAGTTGGGTGGAGATGCCTGGCTAAGGACAATTGTTCCCCGCTGTCAGATCAGCACAGCCAGAGAACTCTGCTTCCCTCAATGAAAACACAACCTCTTTACTCCTCTGTCATCAGATTTCACTTCTAGGTTGTGAATTAAATTGCAATGTGATCTCCAGTGGTCAGAAAATTGGCCCTTAGGATGACAACTTAGGAATATAAGTCTTTTAATTAAATGACTGAGCTTTTCTTCCATTTCTGTGCCAAAATAGTATTGCCGCGAGCTTAGCCCTTGCTCTGGAACGTGTGTCACTGCCAGGATGTCTCTTGAGGACAGGGACTGTGCTTTGTCCTGGATTCCATTTGTGCTCTGTTAGAGTAAAAACCAGCCTCTTGAACCTTAAGCAATAAATTCTGGAAAATGTATGTGGGGTACATTAAGAGGAGGAAAGCCCAGTCTGTGGGGGAAGATGTGATTGTTTTTGAGTTACTGATTTAAATGTAACAAAACCCAAATAAATCTGGAGAGTAGCACCCAGAGTTGGGAAAAATACACATAATTGTGGCAACTTTGTAGCTGGAGCAACAGACAAACATAAAACTGGAGAGAAAATGACAGCCAGGGGTTTGCTTTCCCTGAACTTTATCTCCAGGCTGTATTTCTCCGCAGCCAAGTCAAGCATCCATGTGCCCTTTGCCCCTTCAGCTCACAGCTTAAATTCCTCCCAAGCTGGAGCCTGTCGCTGCGGTAATTTGGCTCGCCTGGAAACCAGGAGCGGCTCTGCAGCATGCAGCCAGGGATTGACTTTTTCACTTAATTTGTTTTTGAGTTGTTGTGGGTTGGCTCCAGGTGGAGCTGAGCCCAAACCTCCTTGGAACAACAGTGGACCATGGAGATGGTGTGAAAGGAGAGAGGGGGAGAAGTGCACTGGGAAAGGGGGGTTAAAGCATCACTGGGATAGCGTGATGGTAATTTTACCACAGACTGGTGGCTGCAAACATCCCTTCTCTAATTATTCTTCCTTCTCTTGTGTTGCAGAGAAGAGAAAATGACAGCTGCCCGAATTAGAAAATGCCACAAGTGTGGGACTGGCCTAATTAAATCAGAGGGTTGCAACCGCATGTCCTGCCGTTGCGGTGCTCAGATGTGCTACCTCTGCCGAGCTGCCATTAACGGGTACGACCACTTCTGCCAACACCCTCGGTCGCCCGGGGCGCCCTGCCAGGACTGCTCGAAGTGCTCTCTGTGGACAGATCCCACAGTAAGTAACGAAAGACTTTTGTGAATGATTCACACTCTGATTTTAATTACCGTTCAGTGCCAGCGTGTTGAAATCCATGCCTTCCACCCAAGGAAAACGGCTGGTTTTAGACAGCACAGCTTTTTTCCTTTCCCAAGGCAGCTAAAAAACACACTGGAAGCCTACATCAGCACAGTCGCATCTGACCGTGGCTTAGAAGGAACTGGTGTTGCTTTAAGGAAAATCAGCTCCTGGGAGACAAGGGCTTTGGTTGGAAGCACTCTGAGTATTGCTCTGTGGAGCAGGGCTTGAGGAAAATGCTGGTGGGGAGCGTGGGCTGGCACCAGGCACAGTAGCCAGTGATGGGATAACTGGGACTCGTTCCTAGTTTTGCAGCTGAGATGCTGCGTGGTACAGCTTTGCATCTGGAGGCAAGGGGAGTTTTGTTGCTCTGGTGCATGGATGATCTGCTGGCTCTGCAAGTCCCATCACAGAGACTGAGAAAAATGCCTGCAATCCAGCAGCCCAGAGTTTCAGTTGGGTCTGTTCTCACGGTTGTTGTCACCAGCTGCAAAAGGAGGACTGAGCTGTAAGGGAAGCTGTAGTAACTTAATACAGCTTGTAGCTGTGGTGAGCATGGGAAAACATAGTGCAACATCTCTGCAAACAGAGGTCTTCAGTACCAGAAATCTGGAACGAGTGTAGGTAGGAGCAGGAGTTGAATTTCCTGACTTCAGCAAAGCAGTAAAGCAGTGTGGATGTGGATCTGTCTTCCCAGGGCTTGTCTGAGCTTTGAGTTTCCCAGCACTTCTTTATCTTGAGCTGCTGCAACTTGCCAGACAGCCAGAAGCCCCTCTTTCCGCAGGGGATGTGCACAGTCCTGCACTTGTGTAGAGCCAAGGGAAAACAACTCCAAATCATTCCTTTCCACCTGAAAACTCTTGGGGATCTCCCAGCAGGGCCCCAGACAGCCAAATTTCCTAGTCCTCTGCTTGCCTGCCTTTATGTCCCACATTATCTTATCAATGCGAGGTGTTAAACTAAACACAGACACTTTCTAGGCGCCCCTGTAGTGTTTCCAACACCTGGTTATGCGGTTCCTTGGATTCCTGTCCTGCTCCTCCCCACTTTCCACCAGGATGTGATTCAGTGGATTCAGTTATTCAGTGCTCGGTAGCACTGGTGTCCTTTGTTCCCATCAGGCTGCTAATTGTGCTGGGTGATGGCATTTGTTCAGAGCCAGAGAAAACATGAGGCCTCTCAAAAAAGCTTGTACTGTACTTAAAGATAAATAAATAAATAAGCAGCACAAAGAGGGCACTGTCACCAGGCCCTTCCCAACTCTCTAATTAACCAATGTTGTGGCAAAGAAAAATTTCCCACCGTCAGCAAAGAGCTGGCACCACTTGCTCTTTTTTTGGGGGGGTGATGGGGCACTGGTGAGCTGAGGAGTTGAGGTTGGGTGACTGTCCTCGCTGCAGTGCAAAGATCAATGTGAAACTCTGCTGCCGGCTTCTGAGACTGAAATAATGATTCCTGTGTGCATTGTGCATTTTTAAGGCGGCTTAGTGACACTAACCCAGTCCCATCTGGGTGATCTGCATTCATATGGGACATGTAAACAGGAGTTAACGTGTTAGGTGTGAAGAGGGGGAGCAAATTTCAGTCTTGATGTGGGGATATGAAAAGGCAAAGGGGCCACTGTATCAGAAGAGTTTTGTGCTTCGTTAGAGAAGATGTCTGTCCAAGGGATTACTCCTCCTGACTGTACTAGCATTGTCTTGTGCCTTTCTCAACTCCTCTGTTTCTTCTTTTGGCTCAATTTCTTCTATTCCATTGAAGTCAGTAGACAGCTAATGCTGCACCTAGAGGAGAGGAGCATCTGTTGTGGGCTTGCACACGTTTGCAGCCGCACTCTGTGTGCGTGCAAGTGCAGAGAAGACAATACTGGGTCTTCTTGTCACCTGTGGAATTTGCAGCCTTTGTTTAGGTGCTGCTGCTCCTCTCCCTGCGTTAGGAGGGTGATGGGATGGTTTTGTTCTGATTTCCAATATACTCACATGTGGCCCTAGAACCATCTTCATAGCAGACCAGTGACATGGTCACAGTGCCGTGGTCTTGTCCGTTTGCAGTTCATGGATGTAGACTTCATCTTTCTGCCAGACCCGGATGATTTCATACCTTTCTGGAGGGTATGTTTGGATCTAACTCATTATTCACAGCAGAGTTCAGATTTCTTTAAAATAGGGACCCTTTGTTCTTTTCCAAATGTTTAATTTTTTCTGAGTTTGAAATGATTCTTGCGAAACTGTAAGTAAACCTATTCATTAACTTGGGTTAAAAACAAATTAAAGACAGTCCTCTAGGAACTGCAGCATCTGTTAGTCTTTGTCTCAAATGATCTTGAGAGAGTAAAGCAGATGCTTCAAAATTTCCCATAATAAAAGGTTAGTTAAAATCTTGTCCCTGTGCTGTAATCAGCCTGGAGTCTAATTTAAAAGTACTGGTGCAGTATTTGCTGGCTCGGAGACAAACTGCAACCGGGCTGTGGTCAGCAGCTTCCAGGGTAGCAGGCAGTAATGGCTTAATCACTGCATTTCTCCTAGAGCTAATCGGTGCCCTGCACTCCTGTGGGATATGAACATGGGCCAAGAGCTCTTGTCAGTAAGCTGCTTGGCCAAAAGTCCTCGTGTGCCTGTTCTGCAGCCCGTGTTGGCTTTGGCTCCGCTCGCCCAGAGCCGCTGGCTGCAGGAGGGGCTGATGCAATATTGCCAGAGACAAAGCTTGGGATGGAGCAGTGAGAACTGGATCTGCAAACAACAGGCTCTGTGACTCGGGGGCTGTGTTTGCCCTGATTTCAAAGGATCTGTAGCAAACCTGAGGCCTATGTGTGTGTTTTAGCTGGTTTCTACAAATCCAGTGATGCTGTTTGACCAGTACACTCCGATTCTTTTGGTAAACCAGGTTCTGTTCTCATATGTGTTGTTTTTAAGTTAATACTCATCTTTGGGCTATCAGTAATATTGCATAGCAGCTTTTTTGGCTTTAAAGTTCAAGATGTTTTCAGTAAACTCTTGAAACACTCCCAAACGCTCATCAGTGAAGTTCAAAGCAGGAGGCTGATCATTATAAGGTGTTTGCAGTTATCCCTCCTTTTAGCGTTATAAACAGAAGATGCTGAGCAAAGGCTGTGTAAAACTTCAGATCCATTAAGGAAATGCATGAAGCACTCAGCGCTGCCTTTAGGGTTTGGAGAGGGGGAGCACCCCTAAATTTAGGGTGTGGGTTTTTTCTTTGTAACCGCGCTATAAAATGCCGTAATCACAAGCATACGGTTAATGCAGGGTGTTCACAGAAAGCAATCCATATGGAATGCGTGTTGCTAAAATAACTCCGCAATTCTCAAACGCCGGCGTTTGCTTCATCCCCATCCTGGCCCCCCTTTTCCTGCAGCACTGCGGATGCCCCGTTCCACTTACAACACAGGCTGCTTTTATCCCCTGCTTCCTGCTGCATGGAGGAACACGCCAGAGACAGCCGATGCCTGTTCTTGCTCAGGCTCCGCACAGCTGAGCTGGGAATGATTTGAAACAAAACGCCTTAGTCCTTTGGAAGCCTCCATCGTGAAAAATCATTTCAAGTTTATTAATAACGGCTGCGGCTACACATACGTGGAAAAAGAAAGCAGTAAAAAGCCAGAAAGGGGGAGGCAATGGTGGCAAAGGCACTTTGTAAAGATAGCGGAGGGGTTGTGCAGCCCAAAAATAGTTGCCAAGCTCTCTTGTTTTCCCTCTTTCAGGAGGCGGGCAGCAGCCATTTTCCCGTGACACTTAATAAAGATAATGAGAAGCGCGGGAGATCAAAACACAGCTTTCAAAAGCTTTGTCGATGGCGCTTTTGTTCTGGGCAGAGGAGGTTTTATTTGGGGGCAGGTTGTCTCTGTGTGACTTGTGGAGCTTTTATCTCATTTTTGCTGTGTTTTCTTGTTCCCAATGGCCTGTTGGTTCTTTCTGCGGGCGTGCAGGGCCCTGCGTGGGTGCTGGATGTTGCTTCTCTGTACCAGCATTGTTGAAAGGAGCCTCCCCGCCATGAAAAGGTGCCTCGCTTAGCAACCCTGCCCAGCTCTTTAGTTAATCCATCCACGGACTGAGCCATCCATTCTGCTGTGATTGGCTCCGTGCTCGCCGCATTCCCTGCGTTCAGTGGGAGAGGCCTGAAAGGAAAAGCCTCCTCTGGGCTGAGACCCTCTCAAGTCTGGCCGGGATGTGTTTTTGCTGTGGGACTGGGGATGGTTCCTGCAAAGAGCATCCTGCTGTTTGGGTTTGGAGTGAATCTCGGTCCTGCTTTACCGCTTAAAAATGCAGCTGCTATTAATAACCGCATTTGCTTTCTGCAGCATTTGCAGATGGGAAGGGTGAATACATCTCATCGATCCTTTGCATTTTTCTCTTTGCCACCTCCCTTCTCCCATGATGCAGCGAGCGTGGGGAAGGGCCACACTCTAGCATTGCCCTGCATTTTCTCTCTCAGGAGGGGAGCCAAGTTGCAGCCTTGCTCAAAAAACATGCAGGCTGGCCAGTGCTGAGACACCCCCAGGGTCTGGTGGGTTGATTTTTCTCCTTTTTTCTCCTTTCTTTTTTCTGTCCTCCTGCAGGCAAGGCAGCTGACAGGAAGATGACTGTTAACTTGACAAGATAAATCCCTTCAATCCACACAGCCTGTGAACAGGCTATTAAAATTATAATCTAATTCTTTATTAAGGGGCTTGAACCCGCTCAGGAAAACGGACACAAGAAGCTTTTGAAATTGTGCTGCAGCCTCCACCCCATGTGACATTGACTGGTTTCTTACTCCAACAGCAGCCATGAGTGCCCTAATGAAAACTTAATTTCTGGTGTGAGTGCTTTACCCCCAGATGAATCCGCCACCTCTCCAATTAACTGCATTCAAAAAAACAGGCTTTGCTTCTCAAAGAATTAATGGGTTTTTGCAAAAATCGCTGTTTACATGGTGAATATTTGCAGGACTGAGACCTGGGGTTTAATTCCAACTTGTACCAGTGCCGTATGCAATAGCCAGAACTTGTGGCATCAGCTTTGCTTTATGAATATCCTAAAATTATCTTGCTGTGCACATATCAGGGGGTTTTGTTCCAGCTGGGACATGGATCTTTCCTAAATACTGCAGGGATTGACGTGTGCTTTGTATTCATCACTTGCCAGATTTTTATGTGAGTTTCTTAAGTAGGAAGGTGCATATTGTGTATTTTTGTTCTTTCTGTACCAATGGATACCAGGTTCTCAGAAATATTGATGCAAAAGAAAAATTGAAGCTAAGGCTTGGTATGTGGGATTAAGTATAAATACTCTTAAGCATCCAATGAGGGAAAACATTTTTATCAACAGAGGAGCAACAAAGCTGATAAATTCTCTTCTTAGAGCTGTGGTTTATAGTGCCCCTGCTGTGATTTGCAGTCGCACAAGTTGTCAGGACCTCATCATCCTGATCCAGGCCTGTTCTTGGCAGTTTTTGTGCATCCAGGGCATGCTGCAAGGTTTGCCCCCTCTTGAAGACCAAGGGGCAATGAATGGTGTTTGAGGCAGGATCTCTGGCTGTTGCGTTTGAGGGGCTGTGTTTTAAGTTGTCCTTGTGAGATAGATGTCCTTTTGGAGACCTGGCAGATGGGGTTTGCTGTTAAGCGTTTCCCTGGTGCTCTGGGAGCTGCAGTAATTGAAGCCAGCATCACCTTGGCTGTGCGTGCAGCTGGCCAGCCCCAGGGGCAGATGGCTTTGTCGATCCATCATTAGCGTGGAGGTCAGCTGCAGTTTAAACTGGGGGTCGAGTAGCCCTCGCTGCAGGAGGATCGTGTAAAGTTTCGGTTTTGATGTGTCCGATTCCCTGGACTTTAGTATCGCCAGCGGGAAGTGGAGGAGCTGCAGAGTCACAAGCGGTGGGGGCCCTGGAAAGCACTGTTTTGGAGGGTTCATCACAGATTGAGACTAAAGTGAAAGCTTTTTTGAAGTTAGAAAGGACTTCTACCTGGTTCTAGCCTTAAGGTGAGGTTTGTGTCCTTGTGTGAGGAAAGGAGATAGGGTAAACTTGTTCAGTTGATCTTAAAATACGTTTCTAACTAGTCATATAGCTAAAAAAGCCCTTCAGGAGCATCTTTTCCAGAAATCAGCAATAAGATGAGAGAGGTGGGTGCCTCCATTTTCAACAGCATTGTGAAAAAAATATTCTGTGAAGAGCGCAACAATTGAAATCTTGAAGCTTTGGGGCCGCCCTTTGAAAGCGCTGCTCGGGCAGAAAAGGAGCATAGAACGTTTGGCTGCCTGTTGCAGAGCATGCCCAGGCTGTTTTCCAGTCAGAGAACGTGGCAATATGATACTTGGAGGGTAATTAGAAGTTCTGTAGAGGCTCAGAAGAGCCATTCTTCAGCAGTTTTTATGGAGATGGATAGACTGTAGTTAACAGCCCATGGAAGCAGCCTGCTTGGTGGAAAGAAAAGAACAAGCATGTGCTTGAAAGTCTTAATTTTAACCATTGACTCCCAGAGTAATGAAAGGGAGGGAAGGATTGAATTTGGCTTTCTGCAGATTAAGATAACTTTAGTCTCCCAGGGAAACCTTATCTGGTGCCGAAGGAGGGCACATCTTAGCAAGCCTCCCAGGCGTTGCTGCTAGACACGTGCAGGACGGTGAGATTGGAATTGGGAAACTGGCTAGACTTAAAATAATTTCAATGTAGCTGCACACGTGAAGCACATTTTGAATGTAGAGCCAGAACACTCTCCAAAATAGTGGATATCTTCCACATTAAGAGTTTTCAGGAAGAAATGGGTGAGTTTTGGCAGTACTGGAATGAGGGTGAGTAAAATAAAGCAGGGTCTTGCATATTGTGGGGTACGTGGGGCTTGGGGTTTCCCTCCTGCTCCACCATTCACGCTTGCAGATGAACTGCTGAAGCAAACCAAACGCTGCTCTGTGTGCAGGTAGAGCCAGAGAGGCTGATGCCTGACGCAGGTGGTGTGTGTCATCCAACAGATCCTGTTCTTGGCCGCCTTCCCTAATAAATAACACCAAGAGTACAAACACTGTCTAGGAGGCTTAGTGATTCTCATTTGTTTTCCGAAAGTGCCAGGTAGTGTTTCATCGCAATGGATGTGAAGCAGCAGCAGATGCAGCCCTGCAGAGATCGGGAGGACCTCTGCAGCCATCGCTGCACATATGGCCAGCAGAAGCATCTGCTGCCGGGCACGGAAAGGGAGTTGTCTCTTCAGTTGTTTACCCTGAGAGCTGTTGCATGCTGCGGTGCAGTGAAGAGGCTCATTTTTCACAGCCATCCTTGGGAGTGTGGAGGGCTGGTGCTGACGCATGGATCGGGGTGATTCTCTGCTTTCATGCCAGTGCTAGTATGGCCTTGCATAAAGCCTGACAGCTGCCTGGACCCCCTGGGCTCCTGGTGCCCATGGCCAATCCCTCCAGACAAGCCTCTCCTAGCTGAGGACTTTCATAGTCGCCTTCCAGGACTTTGTCCATCGTGCTCCCTTAACCTAATAATTGGCGGTGTAAATGCCTGCTCTGTAGGTACCTGCAGCCGCATGAGGCTTCACTGTGTCCTTTGGTCTCCCTGTTGCTAATTTGGGTTGAGAAAACTGAAGATGATTAGAGGCAGGAGGCTTTCAGTTTCTGGCTTGCTCTTAACATTCTTGTTGAGCAATGGGTCTGAATATTCTTGCTATAACCTCTAGATAGACATTAAAGAAACATATTGTGATTTACGCCCTCCTCAGTATAACAGATAAGATCTAAATGGCCTCGTCACAGCACCGTTTAGCTACTAGAGCCAGGATTTAAGTTGTGTTAATTCCAGCTGTTGGGCCAAAAACTCTAGAAGTGCTAGCATAATGTAAATATTTAATAGGCTATTGCCATTTAAAAGATTAACAGCTCTCCAGCAACTCTTCAGAAGGGAGGAGCTGGGTTGCAGTTCTCTGGTTTCCATCAAGTCAATGAATTTTAGCCCTGATCTCCCTGGAAAGCTGATCCAAGCCTCTTTGTCGTACTCCGTAGAATAGATTTGGCTCCATGCAAGTGGCTTGTGCTGCAGTTCCCCATCGTGGCCTCGCTTTGGGCTGAGGGTCAGTCCCAAATGAGAGCAATTCAGCCAAATTTACCTTCTCATTCCTGTGCAAACACATGCTGAAAAGAAAAGTATTGAGAGAATGGGAGGCTGCTGCAGCAGGACTTGGCCCGCTGACTCTTGGTACTCCTGTGATTTCTAGGAAGATGACGAGAAGATAATTCAGGAGATTCAGAAAGAAGCTGAAGAGGAGCAAAGGAAGAAAAATGGAGGTAAGGCACAGTCTTTACTTCTGCTTTGTGGATCAGCCTGAGGACAACCAGAGAGCACAGGGATCGCAGATATACTAGCAAGGCCCTGGATCTTTCTTGAATTTGTCCCACAGCCTGACTGCTTGCAGGCTTCTCTGTGCATTGTTGTGCTGCACTGGGCATCACCCAGGTCTTGCTCTGGGGAGGAGTGCAAGCTCATCACACTGTTTGTTCTTCCCAGGAACCGAGGTAGCTTTAAAGTGCTATTGTTTGCAGACTTTAGCTGGGACTGAGGGGAGACACAAGGCTTGTGTCCAGCTCCTCCCTTGGTGCTGGGATGTCATGGATGCACAGAGAGGTCTCCTTTCCACTTGGCAAAGAAGCTGAAGGGCAGTGTAACCTCTGTGTTCTGTAGTGGGGGACACAGGGGCATGCAGGGGGCTGCTTCGCATCCCTGTGAAGGGAGATGTTCCCTTGTTGTGTGGTATTGATGGAAGGAAAGCTAGTGCTGTGCTCCGCGGGGCCTGGAGCAAGAAACAGGGAGTAAGCAGTGGTGGAGGGAACGTGCTTAAAGAATGTGCTGGGGATGGAAGATTGCAAATATAAGACCATGCACCAAGCTTGGAGAGTGTTTGTTTGTAGGATGACTGGTTCTTTTCTCTCCTCTCTCCGCAGAAAACAGCTTCAAGCGGATCGGCCCTCCAGCAGAAAAGCCTGTGGAGAAAATCCAGAGAATCGAAGTCATCCCCAGACCTGTTCCTCAGAACCTTCATCAACCCCGGATACCCCCTTACCCGTTCGTGCACCCTCCCTTCCCGCTCCCTCCTGTCCGCCCCCTGTACAACAACATCCCCCTCAACATAGGCCCCATCCCTGCCCCTTATGTCCCCCCGTTGCCCAACATGAGGGTAAATTATGATTTTCCCCAGATCAACGTTCAGCTGGAGCACAACTTGCCTATGCACTTTGGCCCTCAGCCTCGACACCGGTTCTGACCCAGTTCAAACAGCACTTGGTGTAGAGTCACTTGCAGGACAAAGCCACCCCAGTAACATCACCCCCTTCCTACTCCGAGCGCTCTGGGTTTAGCCAGCTGCAAGGGGATCCACTCTGACTCGTGCCTACCTGCATTTCATCCCTCTCTAGAGCTCTGAACATTTGCTATGAGACATTTCAGCCTTGGTGTCATTATTTCCAAGGGTCTCTCCCCGTGTTGGCCTTCCATATATTTTGATTTGGCAAAGCCTGTTCAGGCAAGCACTGGGAGGGAAAGTGAGACTTCATGGAGTGCAGGGATGTAGCTGTTCCTAGGGGAGTTTCCAAAAATCCTGCCTTCCTGCCAGCCAGAGCAGCTGCTGCACGGTTAAAGGAGTCTTGGGGGAGGGAGGAGAGACTTGGCATCTGAGTAAGACCTTCAGGAACAAGATAAGAGGAGTCAGCTGTTTTAGCTGCTTGCTTGTGGAGAGGCACGAGGCTGGCATTCCCATGTTTCCCAATATCCCTGTAACCTGCCACCATCTCCCAGCAGAAAAAAATCATTCAAGATCAAGTCCATCTAATGGTTTTAGCTTTTCTCACTCTGCAAGTGGGGAGGGGTTGCAGCAGCCATCTCATTGTTGAGATCTTGGTAGGAAACCCAGAGCCATGTTTTGTGTCAGGGTTTTCGCAGGTAGGACCCTGATCTTTAACTGAATTTACTCCCTTTGAAGGGCTCAGGTTCTTTTCCCTTAGAGGTGGGTGCCTCTCAGCTTCCAGAACGTGGCCTTCACTTTGCAGTTCTCATCCACCATCCCGAATCTCCCCCTGCTTCTGGCAGCAGCCCTCAAACAGCTCATAGGAGCACATAGAGCCTAAGCCACAGCCCTCATTGCAGAAACTCCCTGGGCAAATACCCGCTTAGGTGCGTAGGCAGTGGTGTGCGACGTGTGCTGTAGCCGGAGAATTAGCAACTCCCAGTGCAGTTGTGCATGGGGTGAGCCAGGAGCCTCCTTAGCCACCCCCTGCCACCGAGCAGGCAGCTGCAGCCTCCTGCTGCAGGAAGCGAGCTGCTTCCGCGGCACTGAACTTCTGAAAAGATGTGCTTCGACTGAATTGGCTTCGGAAAAGTGTGTGAAAAGGTAAACGTGAATATTGCTGGGCTTAGGAAGTGAGGGTTTAGGAAAAGCAAAACTTCCTTTTGAGAAGCAGGAGGTGCAGTTGCTGGGCGTCAGGAGGAGCCTTGGCACAAAGCCCTTTCCCCACAGCTCTTGGCTGCGCTGTCTGGTACAGGTCCTCTTTAGAAAATGGTTTGGAGAAGAAGTGGACTCATCCTAGAAAGACCAACTAGGTTTTAGCAGCCTAATTGTGCTGTTGTTACCTGAGTGGTTTGGTCTGGGCTGCATCCTGCTTTGTCCTGCTGGGAACCCACTGGGTGCCCTTCCCCTCTCATTCTTCCCCCCATGTTTGAGCATTCAGGTATCTCTTGGTTTGATTTGCTTTTCAGGTAAAACTCCCTGCCTCCACCTCATGGCTTGGGGCTTGCAGCTCTCCATAACTGCTCCTGGCACAGCATCTCAGGCATGCAGCGAGCAGTGGGTGCAGAGCAGTCTGTGGGCTGCTTCTGGAGAGGCAGCTTCCACCAAGGTCTGGGACAGCACCATTGTCCCCAGGAAGGTCTCCCAGGGTAAACTTCCATGCCTTGTGGAGCTCAGTCAGCAATTTATTCCCTCTTGGGCATGGCCTGTGGACTGACCATACCCTGTGGGGTGATCTGTTCCAGCTCCTTGGTGCTGTGGTCTCTCTAGCATCAGTAACCACATGGTTTTATCTCGCTGCTAGCATTTCCTTTCTCTATTTTAATTTATTTCTGGACGTGGTCTGGGGCTGCAGGGACTTCTATTGCTGTTTGGGTTCAGCTACATTGCACCATGTGATTCCGGCAGTTAACCAGGCTGTCCCCTTGGATTTGGGGAGCAAGGGCTGTGTTCACAGCGTAGTGAGTGGTGAGTAAAAATGGACCCAGGGCAGGAGAGGTGAAGATTACTTCCTATTGTGGGCAGGGAATCCTGGGGTTTTAATAGCTGAGATCTGTGGGCTCCAGGGCTGGCTTGGATGAGCTTTCCAGGCTTTCTGAAGCGAGTGCTTCCCCCCAGCTCCCGCTTGGGCAGCTGGGACACAGCTCAGCTGCCAAACCTGGGGCCCAAATGATAATGCAAACATGGCACNTGCAGGGACTTCTATTGCTGTTTGACTGGGTTCAGCTACATTGCACCGTGTGATTCTGGCAGTCCCCTTGGGTTTGGGGAGCAAGGGCTGTGTTCACAGCATAGTGAGTGGTGAGTGAAAATGGACCCAGGGCAGGAGATGCATGGATGGCTTCCCCTCGCGGGCAGGGAATCCTGGGGTTTTAATAGCTGAGATCTGTGGGCTCCAGGGCTGGCTTGGATGAGCTTTCCAGGCTTTCTGAAGCAAGTGCTTCCCCCCAGCTCCCGCTTGGGCAGCTGGGACAAAAATGACAACGCAAACATGGCATGATGGCTGCCAGTGTCTGTGATGCCGCGTAGCTGGGAGCTCTGGCAAAAAGGATGGTCCAGTCCCATCTTTTAGTGTGTCTGGAGATGTAGAACAGCCTTGGCGGAGAGAATTGAAGAGGTGGAGTGAGAGATGGAGCAGTNGGGAGCAAGGGCTGTGTTCACAGCATAGTGAGTGGTGAGTGAAAATGGACCCAGGGCAGGAGATGCATGGATGGCTTCCCCTCGCNGTCTGGAGATGTAGAAGAGCCTTGGCGGAGAGAAGTGCAGAAGTGGAGCGAGAGATGGAGCAGTGTTAGGCAGAGGTGGCAAGGGGAGATCAGTGTCTGCGGTTCATCTTTCTGGTTAGGATGTGAGCGGCTTTCTGCAGTCATGGAGGAGGTAGGAAGATGTAGAGGGGGGAGACCACTGTCTCCATGTCCCCTGCAAAACCACGGCCTTCTTTGTGTCTAAGAAAATGGTGCCTGCTCTGTGCCCTGAGTGATGAGCTTAGCTCTGCACGTGGCCTGGGGGCAATGTGGGGCTCCCAGAGCTGCTTCCCTGAGGAAACGGGCATTTCACTGTGGAATTCACTGCAGCCACAGCACGTGCTGCTCCTCCTCTCTAACCCCAGAGACCTGGAGCAGCTGATCTGCCCTGATCCCTGCATCCCCTTTTCCCTGCTGCCCTTGGAACCCTTTGCCCTTTCAAAGGCAGCAGGGAGGTCGCTGTGCCCGGGCTGATCCATAACAGGTACTTGGTGTGGTTGATTGCAGCATCCCCCGTTCTACTTGCCTTAAAGGTGGAGAGAAAAACTTAGTATTTGCACTTAGCAAAACGTTGTATTAAAAGAAAGAAACCCTGTAAAGATGTGCATGTTCTGCGACTTTGTATAACGATAGCTGAAAAGAAATAGGTGGTTTATTAAAAAAAGCAAAACAAAACACAACAACAAACTAAAATAAAAATATTTTTCTTTATCTTCTGGTAGTAACCTGTTCTAATATTCTGTGTGTAAAAAGTTCCTGTATTATATTGTAATTTGAATTTTTGTAAATAAATTTGTGCACTCTGGCTTTTACCTCTGTGCTTTTGTTTCAGCTGAAACATCGTCCTTCCAGCCCGCACGAGCTGCCTCGATGCTGGGATAATGACGGGCGGCAGGAGTGAACAGGCAGGAGCGGTGCCAGATTTCAGCCCGCGCGGTTGAAAACTGCAAGTTTTAAGGCAAAACCCCTTTGACCCTCCTGGAAAAGCTTTAATGTGTTCCACATGCTCCCGAGGAAAACTGGACGGGAGAGAAAATGGTTTCCAGTCACTCCTTTAAATGGAAACCAGGATGTGTGTGTTGTCAGGGGGAAGAAAGGCTGGGGGACCCTCCCCTTGCAGGAGGGATGGTAAATACAGAATCTTGAGTAGAAAGCAAAAGGGGATGGGGAAGAGGGCGAGGGTCCTCACTGCTGCAGTAAAGCCCCCTCCCTGCACAGACCCCCTTGGCGGGGCCCGTGAACCCCCCTCCCTGCTGCTTGTTGCCGAGAGGCAAGGGCGAGCGCGTGGCAATCGGAGCTGCTCAGCGTTTCCTGCACAGCCTGGATTTCTCCCTGTTTATAGGAAGCGGTGAACATCCTCCCTTCCATCTGGCCCTCGCTGCTGTGCTTAAACCCGTGTCTGCAGCTGAGGGTCCCTCCTGGCACTGCCCTCCTCCATCCCTCCCAGGAGGTGGGTTTGTGGGGGATGCTGTGCAGCCCCTTATTCCCAAACGTTGCTTCTCGCAGAGCAGCTCTAGGTTTTAAGTTTAATAGGAGCCCATGGGTGCCCCCAGGGCCGAGCCAGGCTTGGGGAGGCAAAGGGGCTGGCTGCTCCCTGCCATGAGCACGAGCTGCAGCTTGTCCTCGTAGCCGAAACCACAGTTGGCCCCAGCATCAAACTGATGGGGGTTGGTTGAGTTTTAGGCTGCGTCTTGCTGCCTCAGGAGGGCTGGGGGCACATCCCTGACATCCCCTTTCCTCTACAGCATGTGCTGGGTTGCAGCAGATGGGCTTCCCATCTCCTTCTGTCCTAGCTTCTTTATTTTCCCCTCCTCACTGAGCAGAGGAGGAGGAGGAGGCCTTAATGCTGAACCAAACCAGCAACCCATTGCCCTCCCCTCTCAACAGGCACCTTCCCCCTCCAGGCTGTTGGATTTGGGGAGAAATGTCTGAGCCAAGTGGTGAAAAAGTAGCCCTAGGCTGAAGGTGGATTCAGCTTCTCTCCCAGTGGCAAGGACAGGAGGTTTGCAGGAGGGGATGGTCTGCAGGGAAGGTGGGTGCTGGCACATCTCCCTGCCCTGCGTGCGCTCACCCAGCCCTGAGGATGCCCGTGGGCTCAGTGGCTTCAGGCTGCTTGGAGCAGTGCAAGATGTGATGCAGCCTCCAGGTACCTTTGGCTTTAAGCCTGCTCGCTGGGGATCATAGAAACATGGAATAGTTTGCCTTGGAGGGACCTTAAAGCCCATCCAGTCCCAACCCCCATGGTGGCAGGGTCACCTCCCTCTGGATCGGGGGCTCCAAGCCCCATCCAACCTGGCCTTGAACCCCTCTAGGGGTGGGGCAGCCACCACTTCCCTGGGCAACCTGGGCCAGTGACTCCCCATTCTCATGATGAAGAATTTCCTCCTTACATCTACTCTAAATCTGCCCCTCTCCAGTTTATACCCAGTGCCCCTTATCCTATCACCACAAGCCTTTGTGAACACTCCCTCTCCAGCTCTCTTAGAGCCCCTTCAGGTACTGGGATGACCCTGATGGTCACCATTCCCTTCCCACTAAATCATCTGAGACCTCTGGAGCCAGCAGGATCCTGGGGAAGCTCTTGGGCTCTTGGGCTCTGTGCTGACACTCATGCCTCTCAGTAAAAGGCTGTTGGAGCCCTCGCTGCCCCAACAGACCGCACGCCATGGCTCGTATCCGAATGCAGGTTTTATTTTTTATTCATCTTTCTCCATTTGAAGCTATTTTTTAAGTTATACAAATGGCACTTACAAAAAATAATAATAAAAAACCCAAAACAAAACAAAACGAAAAAACCCAAAACTTAAATTTTCAGGGTGAGATGTTTTCAGAGTCACGACACCCGAGAAGAGGAGACAGGAGAGATGTTGACCTAACGTCACACGGAAGAAGCCGGAGCGGGAGTTACATGGTTCGGACGGGGAGGAGGCGACACGGGGCAGGGGGTTGAAGGCCAGCGAGAAGCGTGTGCCGAGTCGCAGGGTCACGCAGGGCTTCATCAAGACACTGGGGCCTTCGAGAGGCGTCACGGTGCCCTGGATGTGAGCGCAGAGCCGAGGTAGAGGCCCAGCCGGGCTCCCCGGTGTCAGAGAGGGACCCCAGCCTGGAGCAGCCCCCCTGGCAGGGGACGGACGGGTCGCTCGCCCTCCCGGCCGAGAGTTTAGCACCAAGCTCTGATGGAGGGTGAGCCCTTCCCTCCACATGGCTTTAAGGCTGACGAGCCCCCAGCGATGGGGACCGGCCCTGTTTTGGCACGGCAGCGATGCCACGAGCACCCTTGGCGTGGGGTGGGACCCATGAGGGAAAAGGCTCCTTGGTGTGTTTGCAGAGAGCAAATCCCGGCCCTAGGAAGGCCCCGAAGGATAAAGTGCCTTTCAACACCCTAATGAACACGTCAGCATCACCCGTTACAAACAGCGTTATACTCTAATGCAGACCTAGTACAGACAACAGCTGGTGACACGGTGCCATGGAGAGCGTATATAAATAGAGACTAACAAAAATACTGTTTTGGTCTTTTTTTTCTTTTCTTTCTTTTTTCCAGTAGGTTTGCGATGTCATGAGGGCCGAGCCCTGGTGCCCTGGGGTGGTGGGACCAGGAGCTGCCCTCCTCGGGGGAGCCTGCAGGATTGGGCGCTGCCTAATTCCGCATCAGGTGTTCAGTGATCGCTTCACTGTTCCAGTATTTTATGAGAGAAGGAAACAAAAAAAAAAGGAAAATACCCACACCAAACCCACAAAGGTACTGAGCAAATCTCACTGTGCAAAGTTTGCTAAGGATCTTTTCTATCCTGTAAACCAAAATCTGCAGTTTATGCTTCCAGCTACCACCCAGGAGAGGTTGCATCAGCCAGGCTCCTGCGGGGACCAAAGCCCCTGGCGCTGGAGGTGGGATGGATGGATGAAGCTTGCGCTGTGTCCCCCAACACCACCTCCTCCCGGGCACAGCAGCGAGCACCTGCCAGCCTGGAGCCACCATCGGGGTCTACGCTGCCCCTCTGCTCCTCCAGAGCCAGAGGCACGAGGAGGGGCAGAGGAACATAAAGAGCACAGGGCTCCATGAGATGAAAGGCTGAGGCTTTCCAGAAAGGATAAACCTAAAAATAAAAAAAATTTCCAGGTGCACAGGGGGTGTGGGATGGGAGCAGTCAGCTTGCTGGCCCTTCCTCGAGGCCATGTGCTGGCAACACGCCAGCCCCAGCCCCAGGGATGCTGTGATATGTAAGGTCACCTCTGATGGCTCAGCTGGGGTTCAATCCTGCCCTGAAAGCCAGGAGCAGAGAGAAGCTGCTGGGGGAGCCACGAGGAACCAGCTCGGCCCCTGGCTGGAGGATGGGACGGGTGCTCCAGGGGACTCTGGCAGCACAGACCGAGGTGGCACCAGCACTGATATGGCAGAAGCGAGCACAGAGGTGATCTCATTCCCTTTTCGTAAATCAAGGAGAGGAAAATAACCTACCTAAGGTGATGCTCGGGGCCAGGGGCGGGGTACGGCAGTTTCCAAGCCCAGCAAAGCTGGAGGGAGACAGAGGCGGGGAGGAGATAGAGACAGATCCCTCTACAAAGCTACAGGCAGGCTGCCCCATCGCTTTTCCAGTTCTTACAGGGGTTTATGGAGAGCCACCTCCCCCAGAACGCGCCGACTCTACGGCGGGAGGGAAGGGCAAGCCAGTCTGAAAATCCTTTTACAGAGAGGAGAAACAAAACCCAAAGGAAAAATAAGGACGGAGGAGGGGAAAGAAAAGTTGGCAATGGGAGGTACGCTAAAGTGCATTAATATTCCCAGAGGGTGGAGGCGTCAATGGTGTCGGCGGAGGCCTTGAGGACCCCGGCATGGTCACCCTTCAGATATTTGCCATTGATTTTGATGGCTACTTTGTTGTAGTCGCAGAACTCAAAAAAGAAGTCCACGGGGGTGTCGCTGCTGCTGGTGACGGACGACTCGCTCCCCACCATCCAGTACTTCCCGGTGGAATCTGGTGGGCATAGGGAGAAGGGACAAGGTGACCCTGTGAGCCACCACAGGGACCCCAATGGTCATCACCCCCTGGCCCCCACCCATCCCGAGAGGCTCACCCTTGATGTTGTAGGCTCCATCGTTGAACTCCAGCTGGAAAACATCGTAGGAGGAGCGGTTGGAGTCCAGGGTACCGGTCACCTTCCGGCATCCGATGAAGCCGTGCTCGCCGCGGAGGACGATGATGGGCCTGTTGATCAGCTTCATCACAAAATACTCCGTCTTGCCTGTGTCAGAGGAGAGAGGGGCTGTGAGAGCGGTCGGGGGGCGCAGAGCCAAGACCCCACAGGCAGCGGTGAGGAGGGGAGGCTGTGCCCCTGCCTATTTCTCACCATCTGTCCCCCCCACCTCACAGCTCTTGAAACCATCATTAAGGAAACTTAGCATTTCCATCCCTGCACATCGCTTGGAAGAGGAGCCTGGCTTGTTTGTCCATCCCCTGCTGCCCAGGGTCGGGGTCCCTAGGGGGTCCCTTACCCGCTGTCTCCATGGAGGCTGCCAGCTGCCCGTTCTTCTTTGCTGTCACATACTTGCCGTTGGCAGCTTTCAGGGTGATGCGCTTGTCACACCACTCGATGTCAAAATAGCAGCTCGCGTTCCTGTGGGAGCAGAGAAGGTGGTCGGGGGGGATGTGCTGGATAGGGACCCCGTGGCCACCATCCTGCTGGCTCAGGAACAGCCACAGCTGGATCGAAGGCCCTGATTCTCCGTTTTAGCAAGATGAGCCACATTGTGGTTTCTGTCCCGATGGGAAGCTCTTGCCTCACGGGCAGGAGGCGGCCACAGGCACTTTTGGGGTTTCCACCTGGCTCTCAGCTAGTGTAGGGCTGAACTGCAGCGTAAAGCGTTCCGACAGCCCCAATGGACAGGAAAGATTACGTGGCCTGAGGGACTTCCCGAGCATCGTGGGTGGCGAGCCCCAACCCCGCCTCGGCTTTCTGCGGAATTCACCATCTTCACTGGTTTGAGGCAAATGTTTAGGCTGGAAACTCCCACATTGGATCCCCCTGGGAGACAAAGAGGGGTCCCTGAAGCCCAGGACCCTCCCAGAGCCACTGGGAAAAGGGACTCACTTTGTGGAGGCGGTGGACTGGATGCCCCCGTTGGAGGTGAGGGTCCAGTACTTCCCAGTGTAGGTCCTGAAGGCGCATTTCTTGGTGTCCTTGTTGATCTCCAGCTGGTAGGTCTCCTGGTCACCCTCCTCATCTTGGTTGGCAGAGAGATCCATCCCTGAGGGCAGAGGCAGATGGAGGTGAGGGGTGCCCGGGGAGAACCTCAACCCACCTCCAGCCGGTCTGGGGAGCCCCTGAAACCCAACTAAGAGGGGCTCCTGTTCCCCTGGGTGAGTTTGGTGACCTCCAAATCTCTTGTGCATGGCTTCCCCTCAGGCATTTTGGGTGCAAATCCAGGTTTGCATTTGGCTACTCAAGTATTAAGGCCAGAAAGAAGCCTCGGATTGAGCTGAGGCAGCCACGAGCTTCAGCTCAGGACTCCCCAGCTTCATCATGATTAAGCACCAAGCAAAAACCAACATAGATATTTCACACAGAAGAGCCCTATAGTTTTTTTTGCCCAGAGCTGACAGCCAGGTTATTCAATCCATTAGCAGAGGCCTCTGCACCACCTATGAATCCCCAGCTCATGGCGTGTTTAAGGACCGTGGCACCGTTTTTCATCTATAAATTTGTCACAGCCCATTGGGGCAGTGAGGCTTGCTGGGAGAGAAGGCTTGGGAAACCCTGGGGTAGCCAAGCCCTTCCTTGGCTCCCAAAACACCACCAGCACCAGCCTGTCTGCTGGGCTCTGCCCCGTCCCTGCACCAAATGGGTGTCACTGTGGCCACAACCCAGCAGTCGATGGCCGTTCCCACCCCGGCACTGGCCTTGGAGGAGGATGCTGCCAGTCCTGGGGCCACCACCGGCCCCCGCTGGGCCATGTGCCCACCCAGCCCCAGGCACCAAGCCTAGGCAAACCTGCTTAGTCAGGGCTAGCGGGGCCAAAACCCCTCCAGAGCTCTCCAACTTGGTGGATTTCTGCCTAAAAATACTTCAGGGATGCAAGTCACAAGCTGGAGCCAAAGTGTGCTCAGCCCTGCTCTTGCCTGCGAACCCACAGCTGGGATGAGCCAAGATGGACCCCAGAACCACCCGCAGGGCACGGGTCCAGGACCAGAGAGCAGCCCAGGAGGGGACATGGAAACTGGCTTAAAGGAACTGCATGAGTGTTTCAGAGCAGAAAGCACCCACATTCCCATCCTGCCGTGTAGGTGCCGCAGGCTCGAGTCTGACCGCACACCCAGTCCTGGGAAGGACACAAAGCGTGTGTCCAACCTTCCCGACCAAATCTGCCTCTCCTGGAGCCCAGAGCCTGCTCGTGGGGCTGTTCAGCCTTGTTGCCTCCCAGTTTCTTGGCCGCTGGGATTTCAAGCACGATGATCCACAGCCACTGGGAAGGTTTGGGGCACTGCAGCCTTGGTGGTTCTTCTGCACAGGAAAGCCAGTAGCAAGTTCCACCAGCTGCACCCACCTGGGAAGGGACCACCTCTCACCACACACCAGCTATTGACCTGGGAAATGGAGATTCCTTCCCCTAAATCCCATCTGGGCAGCTTCCCAGCACCCACCCACAGCTCCAAACAGGCGCTGGTATCCAGTGGCCCCTGGGGAGCAGCCTCTGCTTTGCATATCGGTCTCCCACCTTTCCCAAAGGGATCAGGCTTTGCTTTGTTGGCTGTAATCTTATCTCCCACACCCCAACTGTCCATAGGCTGCCTCTTCCCAGCATCCCCTCTCCCCAAGCCCTCAGCCTGTGTGGCTGCCTCACTCTCGCTGCCTCCTAGGGTTGCTGGGGGCCGAGCCAGCCGCCTGTGGACACATTTGGCTTTGATTTTGCATCCCTGCCGGGAAAGCAGCGCGGCCACAGGCTGCTCCAGCCCCTCTCGAGAGCCGTACGATCACCGAGCAAGAGGGGCAAGGAGCAAACCCACCCCACCCTGATCACAGAATCACTAGGTTGGAAAGGACCCACTGGATCATCAAGTCCAACCGTTCCCATCAATGACACCAGGCCCTGCTCTCAACAGCCCCAGAGGTTTGGCTGGCTGGAGGGTCTCCCAGCACCCCCTCCCCGAAGGCAGCGCTGGGTTGGGTTACATCGACTCAGCAGAAAGGAATGTAATTATAGCTGGGGCAGAAGGCGGCTTCAAAGGGTTGTAGAGCTGGAGCAGGAGGCTGGGGGTGCTGAGGAAGGTGGGATGGGAGAAACAGTGGAGGATGGAGGGGCTGAGAGGCGGTAGGACAGGGGCAGCTCATGGGGGAGGACAGAGGCCACCCCTCCAGCCACCTCCTGCCACCACATCAGCTTCTCGCAGCCCAGGCCTGTGAGAGGGAGACGGCATCTCCCGCAGCGCCCGACCGAGCCGCTGCCGCTCCAATCACACTTTAATTACCGCTCTTGGTAAATTTACAGTCTGGAGCCTGCATGATTCTGCCTGACCTTGATGAAGCTGCTAATTACAGCTGGAAGGGGGTGGGTGAGCCCGCTGCAGCAGCGCCTGGGGAGGGGTGGGAGCACAGACATGCCTGTGACCCCCAAATTCCCCGTGTGTGATGGCCTCCAGCTCTACTGGAACACGGCTCTGCCGGGGGAGTCTGGGGAACAACGGAGAGACCAGAGATAGGAGCTGGAGGGCTGAGGCATGTGTCCCCCTTGGGCTTCTTAACACTAAGCCCCCTCAAACAAAGCCCCTAGGCTGGAGATCACCGGAGAGGAGGGCTGGCGAAGGGGAGGAGAGCCAGGACTGAAGCAGTAAAGGGCTTCTCAAGGTCTCAGCTGCCAAGGTTTCTGAGCTGCTGCCAAGCCCTCAGGTTTGCAGGACCGATGCCCCAGCCCTCGCTGCTCTCCAGGCCAGGACAGCAGATGCACACACGTGCCTTCCCTCTCCTCCCAAAGAGACAAACTTCTCCATCTAAAGCAGCCATTTGCAGTGCCCGTGCCAACCTCCGTGCCACGAGGGCATTTACAGCACAGAGAAGCCTTTCCCTCTCCCTTAAGTTCACACAGAAAGTGTCCTACGAGCCACACCCAGGATGCTGGTGAGAACACAGTGAAGTGGTGGGACAAGCCAGCTGGAGCAGCCCCTGTGCAGGGGGAGCAGAGAGACACATGAGGAGCGTCCATGGGCTCAGCTCCCTGCTTTGCCACGTCTGGGAGCTGGCAGAGCCCATGGGCAGCTGCCGGCTCTGCCCAGCGCGGGAGCAGACGAGAGGCTGCCCCTCTCCCATCCTCCAGCTCCCTAGAGGCTCCCTTCCAAAAAAGCCATCGCTATGCCTGAAAACCCCAAGCCCATTTCCCTGTGAGGGAGCACCAGCAGCATCCCACAAAGCCTCAGAGCCCTCGTGGGAGGCACAGCAGGATTTGGGGTGCCTGCCCCCAGCTCTGCCCACACAGGTCGTGTCTGGTGTCCCTGCAGGGCTCTGGCATCTCCCACCCCCCCGCTGCAGGCGCACACGTGCCCCAAGACTTGTCTTGTCCCCTCCCTGCCCTTTGGACACGCTTGTGCTGCACCCACACATAAACCCAAGCATGTTTTTTGTCTAAAAGCAAAGCCTGGAGCATCCAAGTACCGTGCAGCTCTGCAAGGGGTCAAACCTGAATTTCCTGAAATACCCACCCCTCTCCTTCCCTGGGGATTTCCTGTGGCTTCATGGTATCTCCAAGTGCCAACATCCCCCTTGGCACCTCTGGCTGAAAACCTGCGGCCAAGCCCACGTGCCCGAGTGGCAGAGCTGCCCGTCCCCATCTCACCGAGGCACCAAGAGGAACCAGGGCAGATCTGCCCCAGCTGCAGTGGGCACCGACCCACCCTGCGCTGAGTGGCCCCAGAGCAGAGCTCCCCAAACTCTCTCCCATCCCTGCATGCTCCCCTCTTCCCAAAACCCCTCTCTCTCTCTCCAGCCAGCCCCCCCCACCTCCCAGATCAGGGCGGGAGGTAGACGGCACACCTTGGGCAGGGAGGGGGTTGGCAGGGACCCAGCAGAGCAGGGATGACGCCAGCACTCGGCCCCCAGGGACCCTCGTGCCCACAAAGGGCTCTTTGTTGCGCAGCCGGAGCTAGAAAGAAGCCATTGAGCTGGGGAGGAGGCTGCTTGCTGCTAACAGCACCCCAACTCGGCTCTGTTTGAAGGTGAAATGGGGAGATGGGGGATCTCAGAGATTTGGGCTCCTTGGGGTCCCCATCCTTCTGCAGCTGCAAGGAGGGGAGAGGCGCCAGGGTCACCGCAAGCCCCAGCACTGGTGCAGAAGTGGGGCTGGCACCCACCTCATGGGACTGGGAGCATCGTGGTCCCCAGAGCCCTGTGTGCAGGGGATGGCGATGCCAGCCCTGCCAGGGACAGGGGAGAGGCTAACAGCCAGGAGCTGACTCGGCACTCGTGGCACAGCAGTCTCCAAGGCTGGAGCAGCTCCAGCTCCCAGCCAAGGAAGCCACAAAAGTCCCGTGGTCCCATCCGCTCTCCATCATGGGCACTGGGGGCACAATCCACTGAAGACCCGCTCCCTCCCTAACTCCACGTGGGTACAAGATCCCTTTTCCCACAAGGCTGAGCCGAGCTGCAGACGCTGCATCCTGCATCCCCCAGCCCCGGTGGCCTCCAGCGCATGGCGCTTATCAGCTGGACAGGGAAAAGGACTGTCTGTAACCGCTTCCTCCGGCTGCATCTCGCCTGCCTCCTCCATAACCTTGGAACAAAGCACTTTCCCAACAGCAGAAGGGAGGGCAAGCCCTGGGTAGCTCCCAGCCTTTCCATGCTGCCAGGCAGGATAAACTGTGTGAAATGGCTTCCCTGGCCAAAAAAGAGACTCGAGTGAGGATGTGCAGCCCCAGCACCCCCCTCCCTGCTCTATTTTGTTTGGCAAGGAGCGGGGCACAGCCCAGAGCCCCCTGTTGCTGGGGAGATTCGTGCCCCCTCCTCCTTCATCTCCTCTGTCCATGGCGAATCGCACAAAGCTGGCGGGTCCACCAGCAGCGTCCTCACCCGTTGCAAAGGGTCCCCACCAGCATCCCAGCCCACCATGGGGGACCAGAGCCTGCACAGCTCCCCTGCACATCTGGCTTTCCCATCTCCGCTGACAAAGGGCTGCAGCAGCCCTTCCCCCACAGCGCTGCGGCAGCTTCCCCCCCCCCACCGCCATCCTCCCCGCCATCGAATCATGGAATGGTTTGGGTTGGAAGGGACCATCCTCCCCAAACCCTCGTGCCTGGGCAAACAGACCCCCCTGCCCATCTCTGCAGGCATTGTTCTCTTCCAAGAGGCTGCTCTGCAGCGCAGGATTCGCTCTCGGAAAGGAGAAAGGCAGTGAGCTCCCTGCAAGGAGCCGCCCGGGCACGGATCAGGGCGAAGCTGCAACCTTGAAATATTATCTACACACACAAAAAGAATTTCCCGGTGCTTATTCCTCCAGGCTTTGCTGCAGTGAGACGTGCTTGCACCCATCCCGCACCCAGCATGTGCCGGCCTGATTTGGCGATGTGCCGCAGGGCTTCCACGCTGAGCTGGCCACACCGGCAACCGCACAGCTCCCATGCGGTGGGGACCCCTGTCCCCCAGCAGGCACCCCCTGTCCCCCAGCAGAGACACCTCCAGCTGAGCTGGGGTGGGATGTGTGCAGGATCCTCAAAGGCAAGCGGGTGGCCGCGTGCCCCGGGAGCTGTGCCGTGTGACCGCGACGCTGGAGGCAGACGGCACGATGCCCTCTCGGGCGAGCGGAGGCAATAGGGGCAGGCGTGGATTTAGGTCATGGCTCGATGTTTCGGCAAAGCCATTTTTGTGATGCTTACCAGACCAGGGGCGTGGGTGGTACCCACCCCACCACCCACCAGGGAGCACAGCCCCATGGGGGAGCACAGCCCCCCCCAAGGTCCCGCTTTGCAGAGAATGTGGTTCAGCACAAGGTGGGTTTGGTGGAGGCTTTGTTGGGTGAACAATGAGCTCCGCAGTTAGGAAGGCGCAAGCAGCAGCCCTGCCTCCTTCATGATAGGGAAGACCCCATCCACCCCCCCACAGTCCCCCCACAGCACCCCAAGGGTGGCCCCTCACCATTCCTCCCCACGCAGGGTGGAGGTGATGCTGCAGAGGGGGGGCTGGAGAAGTGGGGCCCCCAGGCAGGAGAAGCTGGAGGGGGAAGGGAGGAGATGTGGGAGGGATGGAGGAGAGGGGGTGGTGATGGAGGGAATGAGGGGACCGCAGGCAGCCAAGCTGGGGGGTGCCCTGGGGAGATGGTGCCTTTGGGGCAGGGGTGTAGGATGGGAGAGGGAGAACGGGGGAGAGACCCTAAAGAGGCAACGGCAGAGGGGTGCGGGGGGCACCCTGGGGGGTTGCTGCTGCAGGGAGGCAGGAGATGCTGGAGCAACATGGGGGGCTGACAGGGGAAGGGGCTGCAGGGGGGATCTGGAGGAGGTGATGTCTGAAGGAGTGTAGGGGGAGATCTGGAAGGGCTTGCAAGGGGGTATCTGGAGGAGTCGATGCTAGAGGGGGTACAGAGAGGATTTGGAGGAGCTGATGCCAGAAAGGTTGCAAGAGGTGGATCTGGAGAAAGCTGCAGAGGGGATCTGAAAGAGTCGATGCTGGAAAGGTTGCGGGGTGGAGGATCTGGAGGAGCTTGCGGGGGGGGTGGGTTATCTGGAGGAGGTGATGCGAGGGGGTGTAAGGGGGGATCTGGAGAGGTTGATGCCAGAAAGGCTGCAGGAGGGGGATATGGAGGAGGTTGCTGAGGGGGGGATCTGGAGGAGTCGATGCCAGAGGGGGTGCAGCGGGAGGAATCTGGAGGAGCTTGCAGAGGGGGGATTTTGGGGAGGCTGCAGGGGGGATCTGGGGGATGCGATGCCAGAGGGGGTGCAGGGATGGATCTGGAGGAGCTGATGCCCCCGAGAAGACGACGCTGGAGGGACGCAAGGGTGTCGACACCCCAGGGACTCGGTGTCTGCCGCACCGCGCGTCCCCCCCTCTCCCCCGTCCCCTCGTACCTTGCCGGGTGGAGACGTTCCTGTCGTTGCCGGCCGTCAGCACGACCTGCGGGCAGCTCTGCTCGAGGGCGAAGAGCTCGTCCTTGCCCACCTTGGCGCTCTTGCCGGCCTTGAGGGTCCCGCTGGGCCCCGACGGGGCGAGGTAGCGGCCGTCGCCGTCGCGGAACGCGACCTTCCCGCAGCGAAACTCGAGGGTGAAGGCGGTGCCGGGCTCGGCCGAGGGCACCAAGCGGCCGTCGCTGCGCAGCAGGCGGTGGTCGCAGCTCTGGAGGCTGTAGCGCTGCTCCACGAAGAGCAGCGTGATGAGCGCGTCCACCCCCCAGGGCACGTCCCGGTCCACGGCCAGTTCGTCCCGGCGGGGGCCCAGGTGCGCGTAGCGCTTGCGGGCCAGGCTGTACAGGTTGGCCTGGGGGTGCATGGCCAGGTGCACGCTCCACTTCTCGGCGGGGGACACGGAGGGGGCGAAGCACGACAGGCGGTCCTCGGTGCCGCCGAAGAAGCGGCGATGGGGCTCGGACTGCAGCGACCAGCGCCCGTCGCCGTGGGCCAGCACCAAGAAGCGGCAGTCGGGGCCCGGCTCCTCGCTGTCGCAGCTCACCCGCCCGTCCTTGTCGGCCGCCAGGTAGCGGCCCAGGTGGCTCTTGAGCAGCACGGCGCTGGAGTCCTCCCCGTCCTGCTCCAGCGTCCAGATCTGCTTCTTCTTCATGCTGGCGGCCGAGGCGTTCACCTTGAAGCCGAAAGCCTCCGCCGTCAGGTACTTGTTGCTGCAGTTGATCAGCCCGAACTGGATCTGCACCGGCTCCGCCGTCCCGTTCGCCGTCATCGCTGCTGCTGCCGCCG
>WAAB01012905.1:0-18228 GCA_013389865.1 Piaya cayana | reverse complement strand
CAGTCTCCCCCTGTCCCTCTGCCTCCTCCCACCCACAACCCCTGCCCCGCTGGCCCCTGCCACCCTCGGCATCCTCGACCCCCACCCCGCTGCAGAGCCCTGTGCCTGGGTAGGACCCTTCCTGCTGCAGCAAGATCTCCCCCCCTGAATTGCAGGGACCCCCTCTGCACCATTGCGAGCCTCCACTGCATCGCCAGAGTCCCATTGCCTTGCAGGACTCCTGCTGTACTGCAAGACCCCTCCCTGCATCACAGGACCCTCCTTGAATTGAAGGGACAGCTCTGCCCCCCCACCACCATTACAAGCCTCCACTGCATGGCAAGAGCCCCCCTGAATTGCAAGACACCTCACCATATTTCAAGACCCCCACTGCATGGCAGACCCTTCTCTGCATTGCACGAGCCTCCTGGAATTGCATCACCCCCCCAACACACACACTTTGTGAGACCCTCCTGCATTGTGAGACCCCTCCTTGCATTGCAAGACCCCCACTGAATGGCAAGACCCCCTCTCTGCATTGCAGGAGCCTCCTTGAATTGCATAACCCACACACACACACTTTGCAAGACCCGACTGCATGGCAAGACCCCTCTTTGCATTGCAGGAGCCCCATTGAATTGCAGGCCACACACTGTGAGACCCCACCACACGGCAGGTCCCCTCCCTGCATTGCTAGGCCACGCTACATGTTTCATAATCCCAGCCCCCCCCATTACAAGACCACCCCCTGCACTCCAAGACATCCCTTGAACTGTGAGTCCCCCTCCTGCATTGCAAGCATCCCCTCTGCACTGCAAGACCCCATCCTGCTGGGAGACCCCTCCTTCACTGCCAGACCCCCCAGCACCCCTCTGTCCCTCCCAGGCTGCTGGACACATTGCAGGGCAGAAGGGGAGGAGGGTGAAAGATCACAGATCATTAGGTTGGAAAAGACCCCCAGGATCATCGAGTCCAACCATTCCTATCAACCACTAAACAATGTCCCTCAGCATCTCGTCCACCCGTCTTTTAAAACCCCTCTAGGGATGGGGACCCAACCCCCTCCCTGGGCAACCTCTGCCATTACCAAATGACCCTCTCTGTAAAAATCTTTTTCCTGATGTCCAGCCTGACCCTCCCCTGGTGCAGCTTGAGGCCATTGCCCCTTGTCCTGTCCCCTGTCTCTTGGGAGAAGATGCCACAACCCCTGCACTTGCTGTGTGGATTTGGCTGGGGAAGAGGAGCCGTTTGCTGAGGGAAATGTGTAGAAGCAGAGAAAAAGGGATGGGAGGGACAGGGGGTCTTCAGCCAGATCAGGGAGCTGAACCAACTGCTGTGGCTGAAGCAGGACTTGGGAAGCGCAGGAGCACAACAAGGTGTGACGGTGCAGTCATGGCTGGCACAAAGACCCCTCGCAGGCTCATCCAGCCCAAGCAGGATCACATCATCCAGCCCTGACCTCCCGAGGGCCCTCCCGGCTCCACTGGTTCTGCACTGGCCATACTGGTTAGAGACGCCACTCCACCTCTGGCTGCATCACAGCCACCGCCTCAGCCCCGAAGGTCCCTGGCACCACCGCCCCAGGCCAAACCCGAGGGCTCAGGGTGGTGTTTGCTTTCCAGGACGCTCTTCACTCAGCCTTGCTGCACAGCCCTCGAAGTCCAGACAGACTAACAGAGCATTTGCAACCAGAACCAACCCTGCAGCCTCTCAGCTGGGTTGGAAACCAAGGCCTCCCAGCTCCAGCGAGGCAGATCCAAGTTTGTCTCTCAAACTCCTTGTTTTGCTCCTCTTGCTAAAAGCACTTGGGCATTAGGACCCAGCCATGAGGCCGAGCAGCTGCCCAGGCCCACAGCTGCTGGGATCTGCCTTCTCCTGCCGCAGCAGGCAGATGGTGGTGAGGCTGAGAAAGAAACGGCTTTTCTGCTTGACAAAAAAAAAAGAAAAAAGAAAAAAAAAAGCAATTATGCAGGAAAAAAAAATCCCACTCTGTTTCCTCCCCGCAGCCCAGCATGGCTGGCACTGCCTGGCTCAGCAGCGTCTGCTGTCACAGGGTGGGGGACGGGAGAGCCCCCAGTGCTGCTTGAGATCATAGAATCATGGAATGGTTTGAGTGGGAAGGGACATTAAAGATCATCTGATTCCATCCCCCCTCTCGTGGGCAGAGACCCCTCCCCCTGGGTCAAGCTGCTTCAGGTCCCATCCAGGCTGGATGTCCCCACGTATCGCTGTGGTGGCAGAGGGTGACCCGTGCCCCCACCCCAGCCTGGAGATGCAGCGGCCAAACCCCATCCCTTGAGTGCATCCGTGCATGCCAGACGCGCTGGAGCAGTAAGGAAGACGCTGGGTTTCCCTCTATATCTATTGCATTTCCCGTTGTCTTTGCAAGACACCGTGACTAACTGCTTTGGAGGTCACCCTACCCCCACAGCCGCTCCTGCAGGAGACCCAATCCCCAACCATGACAGGAGCTTTCCGGAGCGCGGCCATGTACCCTCTGAGGGGCTGCGTGACTCACCTGCTGGGACTCCAAATAAACCCCAGCTCAAAGGAGAAAAAAAAAAAAAAAGAAAAGCAAAGAGAAAAGGAGCCCTGGTCATGGAGTGACCCTTGTCTTGCCTGTCTCAGGAGCAGAAACGCCCTCGGATTTTCATGCTTGCCTGGGTGCTTTTTGTTGCAGCTCAGCTTTGTTTGCAAGTGGTCTCGGAGGTTTTAGTTGAGCTCGTGAAATCGGGGTTGAATGTGGAGCTGGTGGCTGGGGCCACCGCAGGGCAAGCTGCACGGGGGCTTGGGCAGGGGCAGAGGTGGCAAATGCAGAGTATGGCAATGTCTGGTGAAGCATTATGGGATGCAATGGATTGTTCATCCCTATGTCCTTTGGGAGGGAAGAGGAGCTGTTCCAGGGCAACAGGAGACGTCTCCGGGGCAGCGTGGAGGGAGAAGCACCAGCCCGAGGCACAACAACCAGGGGATGCTTTGGGTTGTGTGTCCACCTCTCTCCTCTCCTCCAAACACACACAAACCCTTCGGACACAGCTGTGTCATGGGGCATCCGGAGCTGATGCCAGCATGTCACCCCTTAGAGAGATGCCATCCTCTGGCTTCAAGCCACATGTCAGCTGCCAGCCTGGCCCCAGCCCTTCTCGTGTTTTGTGGAGCGACTCTGGGGCTGGGTGCGTTTTCATCCTAGTGGTACCGCGCTGGAACAGGGAATGTGGGCTGTCTCACAGCCACCTGCTCCCACAGGGACATCCGTGCTCTGCGAATCCCAGATCAGTGTCACTGGCACACGCAGACAGACAACTCAGGAGTGTCTGTGTCCCTTGTGATGGTGGCCGTGGCCATGGGATGGTCAAGGCTGGCCTGAGATGCCCCAGCAGCACTGGTGTCCGCATTACCCCACCAAGTGGCTTGGCAGAGGTTGCACTGCCTGGTGGCCACCATCTCTCCAACCACCTCTGTCCCCATGTGGGACAGGGCTTGGTGACAACAGGATCCCCTGTGTGGGACAAGGAGACCTATTATAGCCCAGTGAGACATCCTCCTGTGGGATAAAGGGCTTTGCCAAAGCGACCTGGCAATCAAGGACTGCTGGACCGGGAACAGTGCCCAGGCACAGACACCATGACTGGAGGCTGCATCTCCCTGGGGTCCCCAGTGTGTTCCTTGCTGCTGTGAGGGGCCACGGGGACACCCTGGGGTGCCCCAGCCTCGCTGCCATATGCTACTGGGCCACTCAGCAGAGGTTCTCCGACGGCTACACTGACAGTTGGCAGGCGCCCTGGCCTCATTAAAATTGTATTAAGCAGTACTTAAAAAAAAAAAAAAAAAAAAAAAAACAACAGCACCAGGGAAAACAAAGAGCAGCCCTAAGAGAGGTGGATTATGCGGGGGGGGGGGAGATTTCCCATGGGATGCTATCCCGAGGGGGTTTGCTCAGCCCCACACAACCTGGGGAGCAAGGGATAGCAGTGGAGAATTGTCAGGGTTCAGATGTGACCCTGTATCTCGCAGCCATCAGGATTGGTCATACAACCAGCCCTGGCATTTGCTCGGTGCTTTATTAGCCAGGTTTATCCTGTTATCCGAACTTAATTGCATTCAGAGTGTAATAAGGGAGGGAGGTGCTTGAAGTGCACTGTTTAAAAAGGTTGGATGTTGGACACAGGGAAACGTCAAACAAATGAAGGAAGAAAGTAGCCAGGAAAGCATGTACAGCTGGGCAATGCTGGGCCTGAGCTGTGGGCTTTGTCCCTCTCTTCCTGCTCAACCTCGTTTTCTGGTCTGTTTTTCACATTATTCGCAGCTAAGGCAAAATCCTGCCCTTTCCTCCACCTCCCCCCGAGGACCCTACGGAGATGGGATGAAGGCAGGAGTCTGGTTCATCCAGCAGGAGAATGAATTGTACCAGGAAATCTTAAAAGACCTTTTCTGTTGCAGTTATTAACCTTGGTGGCAGGGACAATGCTCTTTGTCCTGGACTGAACACCCCGCTTGGTCCTCAGGGGTTCTGCTGGGGCACAAGGTGCTTGTATCATAGAATCACCAGGTTGGAAAAGACTCACCGGATCATCGAGTCCAACCATTCCTATCAAACACTAAACCATGGAAGCACCCAGGAACAGCAAGCAAGACATGCAGGGTTCTTTATGGACCAAAATAACCAGGCAGCAGAGGATGCTTTCCAGCCTTTAGAGGAAAAGAAAAAATCTAAAAAAGAGGGAAAAAAGCCCCCAAAATAGGGACTGGTCCACTCTTTACTGCCTGTCTTGAAGGAAACTGCAGCATATTTTGTGAGCAGAGGGAGCAAGAGTCCTGGGGGGAGGGTTGTCGTCCTTCAGTGGGAAAAATAAGCCACATCCATGTGCTGGTGGCAGGTCCCCACAGTGGCTCCTCAGCCCGTGGTTGACATGGTGGCAGCCCTGCTGTGACAGGCAGTGGGGGAGGCTCTCACTTGCCGTCACAGCACGTTTGCCTCTTGCTGGCTGCCCACGCGCAGCCCAGCAGTGAATTTTGGCCATCAAACCACTTCAGAGGAGCCTCCAGCAGCAGGATGTCCTCCCCTGGGCTGCTCTGTCTCGGAGGGTTCAGCTGGGGCTGGGTTGGTCCATGGCAGCAGGAGGGTGATGCTGGGGAAGCTGAGGTGATGCCGCTGCCCAGAGAGGCAACGAGCAGGCATGTGCTCATCTCTTGTCATCGCAGAAGACGCAGAAGTGAGGCGATGCAGGGAGCAAAGAGGCAGACTTCAGCGCCAGCCCCATCACCCCCACACAGCTCCGCTTTTAATTCCTTGCTGCAGCACGGAGTCAGCGTGGAAGAATTTGCAGGGAAGAAGAAAGTGTGTTATCAGCATCTGCCCACACAGCTCTCCAAAATAACGCGGTCCCAGCCGCTCAGCAGCACCAGGCAGAGCAGGTGACTCAGCTTGTCGACAGCAGCTCCTTTCCGCTCTGATTTTCTTGCTCAGTCATGCCCAGATCCATCTTTCCCGCTGTGACCGGCGCTCCATGCCTGGTGCACGGCCACAGCGCCACCTCCACCCAGGGCCTCGTCCAAGGCTACAGAAGGGGGTGCTGGGCAGAGGAGTGGCACTGCCCAGATCCGCAGGGCACAGCTGCTCTCTCCAAATCTGCAGCATGCCAAAAAAACTGGTTTGAGCATGGCTAGGATGGTGGTCCTCATCCCTGCATGACACCTCTGTGATCAGACACAGCACAACAGCCCCGTCCTCACCTTGGGATAGTGCACGCACATCCCAAAGACTTTAGGGGGATGGAGAGGCCTTGGAGGGGCTGGAAATGAGTGAGAGGGTGTCAAGGAGGAATGTCAGGAGTGGAGGACAGGCAAGTTGTCCAGGAGGAAGCCAGCAAGGATGGGAATTGATGAGGTAGCTTGTATTTGCCATCACCCCAGCACCTCACTGCGGGCTCAAAGTGCAGCTCTGGGGTGTGTGCACAGGCACTCTTTGCAAGATGCTGTTGCAGGAGACTGGTACCAGGATCCCTGTCCCCTCAGGGGCTGCACCCTGGGGGTATGTGAATTTGTGTGTAAACAAACCCCTCTGGTGGGGTGAGAGGACTGAGGCTCAGCCTGGAGAGGAGCGGAGCCCAAGCCCCAGTAGGACCAGAGGGTCTCCCCCAAAAGAAGCCTCCAGAAGCACGGACCCATCTCTTTAAGGGCAAGGCAGCAGTAATAGAGGCAGTAATAGGAGCCAGCTGGGAAGCCCTGGAGGATCCTATAAAAGGCTCAGAGGAGCAAGGTGAGAGCTTCTACAGCCTGGGGCTTGGAGGTGAGGGGGTTATTTGATTCCTTGGTGGAGGTATGAGGGTATCCTGGGGTGGGATGCAGAGCTGCTGCGGTGCCTGTACTCAGGAGCACTGGGGAGGTGGGGGTTGGATTTGGGTCCAGGGAAGGGGCTGGAGGCAATGGTTTGAGGGTTTCAAACAGCTGTGCCTTCCGGGGCCTAGAGATCCCCTTCCAGATGGATAACTCCATTGTCCATGGTGAAAAGGGTCCATTAGTCAGGATAAGGAACAGGCCCTTGGGGATTAGACCTGCACCTCCCACCCAGCCCTCCTCTGCCTCCTTGGGGCACAATCCACCCCCTCTGGTCCTGTATAATTGGGGTTCTAGGTCTGGCATTTGCATTGAGCAGCGAGGCTGAGAAATAGGGGACCTAGCAGGAAGAGGTGAATTTGCATCCCAACATGATCTGATACTCTGCTCCTAATTGTGTTTTCTACTGGTGTTGCAATGCATTATAACCCCAGCACCCTTGGGTGGGAACTCTGCAGTCCATGATGCTGCTTGTCCTGGCTGATGCAGCTGCTGGAAGGCAGGAACAAGCCTTTAGGGCAAGCAGAGGTGTCCCTGTCCTCGCCTGGGGCAGGCTGTGCCTTTGTAGGGTCAGAGGCAGCTATTGACCTGGGGTGCTCAGGACTGAAGAAGGGAAGGGTGTTATCTTAAACCAGGATTCTGGCTCTTGGACAGCCCAGGAGTCCTTACAGCCTCTCATCTCTCTTGGGTACATCCGTGCCCATCTCCCTTTGTAATTTAGGGTTCTCGTGTGTTCTTATAAGGCCCTGGTGAGGCTGGAGGGAGCTCTGCACATGGGGAAACTGAGGCAGGGGAGCCTAGCTGTGCTTGCCATCTGGCACGTGGAAAACCACATCTGGGATGAAAAGAGAAGCCATCCTGCCTGTGGGGTCTGTGAGGAGGAGCAGTAAACCTGGAATAAAGAGGGGGGGCACCCAAATCTGTAGCTGCTTCTTGAACTGAGCGTGATTATCCATGTCCTCTGCAAAGAGACATGGGATCTGACCTCTGGTTCAGCGAATCCAGGGATTTCTGGGGTGAAATCAGTGGCAAGGGAAACTAGGGGGGTCTTTTGCTTCTTCCACCCCACTGCTGCCTTCACTTCCCATCAGAGGGGCTGTCACACTGGCTTTATCCACAGGCGAAGGGCGGTGGGGAGGGAGCGCGGGGGGCTTCTCGGCAGGGCTGCGGCTGGGCTGGCTGCAGGGAGGCCCCCGGGAAGGCAGGAATGTGGGGCGGGGGGGCAGCTGCTGAAACCCAAAACCTCAGCGCAGGGGCCCTGGGTCTCGGCATCCGGCCCAGTGGCGGCTGCAGCTGAGAGGCCCCTCGCTTCGGGCTGGGAAGGGGATGCTGCACACCCTGTTCCGGGTCCTGCACCCACGGGGATGTTGGGGTTGAGGGGCTGGTCTGGCTCACCTGTGCAGCCCCCCTGTTAGTGACGGTGTCGGTCACCCCTTCCCTGGTCACCTCTGCTGGGGCTAAGCTGTGTGAGAGCTTCTCTGCTGGACATGGAGGGGAGAAGGAGAATAAATCCTGGATGATGTGGGGCTTGGGGGGCCAAGGGGAAGCAGAGAGGTTCCTCTGTCCCAGACATAGGTGTATGGCCAAGAAACCAGGTTGGGGACTGGATTCCCCTGCAGAACCAGCCTGCGGGTAAGTGGAGGGAGAGGGGGTGGGAGAGGGGCTGCCCTGCTTGGCAGGACAAAGCAAAGGCCTTTGCTAGGCAGCAGGGACCATATGGCGGTGGGGAGGGGCTGTAGCTGGAGGGGCTTTTGGTCAGTGCGTGGTCCTTGGTGCAGCGTGCACCTCGATGCATGCGATTCCTGGTGCAACATGCACCCTGTTGTGTGCATGGGATGTGCAACACGTGTGTTGGTGCAATCCCATATGCAGCTTGAATCTTGGTACACAGGATCCCATGTGCAATTCCTTGTGCTGCGTGTGCTGGTACGTCATGTGTGTTGGGATCGCATGCACCAAGATGCATGTGTGTGTTTGTGCAGCGTGGTGTGCACAATCCTGCATTCCACGTGCAGCGTGGTGGGCGTGATGCTACATAAATTGGAGAAGGAGAAAGATTTAGGCTAGACATGAGGAGGAAATCCTTCACAGTGAGAGTGGGTAGGTGCTGGCACAGGTTGCCCAGGGAAGCTGTGGCTGCCCCATCCCTGGAGATGCTCAAGGCTGGGTTGGATGAGGCTTGGAGCAACCTGATCCAGTGGAAAGTGTCCCTGCCCATGGCAGGGGGATGGAGCTGGATGATCTTGAAGGTCCCTTCCAACTCCAACCAGTTGGATTCCGCCCTGGTGCCCGCTGGCTCTCAGCTCTGCTCGCTCAGCATCCCAACACTGCCACCCAGCAGCCCTGCCGAGCTCTGCAGCGGCTCCGGCGGGGTTTGCAGCCTCTGGAAACGCTTGGAGAGGCGGACGACGTGGAGAGACAGCAAAGCTGCCGAGGGGAGAGAGTGCGGAGGCTTTGCTGGGTCCCCTCCAGCTTCTCCAGTGCTGCGGGGGCACAGGGTGTCTCTGCGCCCATGTGGGGAGGTTGTGTCTCTCCGGGATCAGATCCTTTGCCTGTGTGCATGGTTTGCGAGCACAAAGCAGGGCTCTGCAGCGATCTGGCTGTTGCAGGATTTGAGCTCAGGGTGGGAGTGAGCAACACAGCAACGGGAACAGGGTGCCCCAGCACCAGCTGATTCCCTACTGGTGATGCTGGAGGCTCAGTACTGCTGACAGCAGGTTCCAACCTGAGCGCTTGGACTGGTTCGTCTTGAGCTGTGAGTTCACACAGTGGTGTAACTGTTCATGCCATCACAGCCTGATCCAGATCATGGTACCCAGTGTGGTGATAAGAAAGGCAATAGGCCCACCAGTCTCCCACCCCACATGATGTGCTCAGCATCATCCTCACCACTGCTCCCCAGCTGGGGGGATCTGGGGAGGAACCTGGCCCCAGCACTAATGTGCTCACCCTTCACCAAAGCATGCAGGAAAACTGCACTAGAAAAGCACAAACTATCCCAAAGAAGCCCAGGGACATATTTCACCTCCAGGGTGTCACGACTTTGATACTGCAGGATGTCACCAGAACATTTCCCCACTCTTTATCACTGGGTTGAATCATCTACCAGGGTGAGCAGGCTGCTTGCAGAAGACTCATTGCAGCTGGTGCCAACTGTGTGTGGCCAGGATGGGGGATCTTGCTTCCCAAGTGAGGTTGCCAGCTGAGGGCTCAGTGTCAGGTCCTCTGCCCTGCACAGGGAACCAGCTGCAAAAGGGGAATTCAGAGGATGGGGTGGGCAGTGTGTGCATGGCCAAGATAACTGCCTCCTTGGAGTGAGGCTGCCTGTTTGGGGTGGTGTGTTTAGCCAGGATCTGGGAAAGCTCTGGAGCGAAAGCCCTACTGAGATCCCCGTGCTGGGGCAATTGCAGGGCTGGTTGTTGCCCCTTTGCTGCTTTGGCCTCCCCATCAGTGTTTTGGGGCGCTTGCTTTGTTGCACAGGCAGAGATGCCACTACCCCTGTTACTTCCCAGATCCTCCTCAGTCAGGGGGAAGGGTCTGAACTCCAGGGCATTTTGCTCTGCCCCTGTGGTGAGGTAGGAAGGGTTGTGTGGGTGATGTGGCCACCTGGACCAGCACCCAGGCTGCCTTCTGGGGGACAGAAGGAAATGCTGCTTCCTCTCTCATATCCTGGGGCATTTGCTCATGTGTGATGTAATCCTGGGCAAATCCATCGTGCGAGCAATCCCTGGCAGAGATGAGGAGAGTCCCTTCTTCAGGGTGTGTTAAACCACCCTGGGGTGGAGCAGGTGATCTGCCCCACTTCCTCCACGGTGAAACTGAGGCAGAGACAGGGCTGGAGGGAGCAGCCCAGGGGAGACCCAAGGGTGCTGCACATCCCACTTCCAGCATGGCTGGGGAAGGATGGGCTGGCTCAGAGGTCACATTTACTGCCAACCCANAGGGAGCAGCCCAGGGGAGACCCAGGGATGCTGCATATCCCACTTCCAGCATGGCTCAGAGGTCACCCTTGGTGCCAGCCCGGCACCAGTTTGGAACCAGTATCTGGTCCCTGTGCTCTGGATGGGCTGGAGGTCTTTCATAGTAATGACGGGCTCTGTGATGCTCTGTCCCACAAGTGGTGAACAAGCCTTGCCCACCAAGCTCCAGGTGCTTCAGGATGCTCCCGGGTGCATTTACACTTCCATGCCTCTAGACCAAATGCTTTGCAGAAATGAGATTTTTGGTGCCTCGCTGACTGTGGTGCGGCTCCACCGGGTGCTAAGCTTTCTGCTTTCCCCAGGGTGTGCATTTCCCTCCTGGATCTTGTGTGGGACCATGGCAGCACCTCCCCAAGGCCGGCGAGTCCCGCAGCAGCCCCGGGCCAAGCCCAGCACGTCGTGGCCGATGCAGGGTGCTCTCGGCTGGGTGTTTGCTGAGGCAGAACCGCTCCTCCCTGTCCCCCCCGCACCGAGGGGAACGCAGGGAGGAAATTGCTGCTGACGGAGCTGCGAGCGCTGCCGGACTGGGGATGACTAAGTTTGGCAGTGCTACCTGCCGGCTGTTTTTCCTTTTATGGAGGATTTGAGTGAGCCACTGGAGCAATTCTCCGAGAGAACCCAAAGGGATCCACCCTGACCTTGGGGCTGGGCACCGCCAGCTTGGGGACAGGGCGGCTGGGGAGCAGGGTGGGTGGCGAGATGCCAGGATGGTGTGTGGCTGGTGAAGGCGGAGATGGAGCCCCCTTTTCCCTGTCCAGATGGGGCACACAAATGTTTTCACTTTCTATTTTAAGGAGCTGGACTCTGGCCCCGTGCGGAGGCTTGGCTCGTGGTGCTGGCCAGAGCCACGGCTGCTGGCATCCTCTGTGCCACCCGCCTTCAATGCCACCTCTCTGTCCCATGTCCATACCAGCATGACTTTCCAGCAGGCTGGGGGTCCTGCGAGCACTGGGGTGAAGGGGGGACTCGTCTCTTCAGGGGGACACTTTGGTTTGAAGGGACACTGGTGTGCAGGGGAGGGGTATCATCTGCACAGGGATACAATGCAGGTGATGGCTTTGCAGGGGACACCTGCAAAGGGGCACCCTTGGCTGGGAAGAGGCACCACTCTGTGCCCTGGGACTGCTCCACAGGGCCGAGGTGGAAATAGGGCAGCGCAGCCTTGGAAAGCCCCCAGCTGGTGAGAAATGCAGAGAAACCAAAATAGCACCTTGCCTGCCAGTGGCCAGGGTGGCTTAGGAGGCTGGGACTTGACACCCAGGGCAGCCCCCCAGCCCTGGCTGGGACTGGGCTCTCTCCTTGTGTCCTGCATTCTTGGCATTATTCTCCTTCTTTCTCCTCCTCCTCCACCCCGGGGACGGGCTCTCAAACCTCTCCATTTATGGCCAGGAGGTGAGGTCAAGTGGGAGGGTGAAGGGACGCCTGGGTCCCTAGGGAGGGACAGGGACCACAGCCACCCCAGGGGTCACAGCGGTGATGGGGGGCTGGGGGGCACCCAGTCCTTGCCCGTGGGACCCCCATGGTGATGCCGACCGGGCCCCCTGTCCAGGGTGGCGAGTGGGGGTCGCCCCTGGTCCCCCCACTGGAGCAGCCGGAGCTGCTGCAAGCGCTGGGGAGAAAACAGCCCCTGCAGGCGGGGAGGGTTTTTCCTCTTGTTTTATCACTTGATTCTGAAGTCGAATGCTGCCAGTTTGGGGATGAGGCTGCAGCAACCACCCCTCCTCCCGGCGAAGAAGCTGGATGTGTCCCCAGCCCCAGGCCACCGAGGAGTCACTGGGGCAGGGTGAGATGACTCCGAAGCAGCTCCGGATGATGAAATGTCCTGATTCATTCGAATCATTAATATTAAAAGAAGAAGAAAAAAAAAAAAGACAACCAAAGAAGTGACTCATGCAGTGGTACCCTGCCATTTGGTGCTGACGGAGCAGCTGCTTGGGGTTAGGCTTTTGGGGTGGATTTTCCCCTGGTCTATAATAATACCTTGGGGTGTTGCTGCAGGCAGTGAGCTGGGGCAGAGGCGAATACCCAGGGTGATGTGCTGCTGGGCACAGCCCTCTAGCTCTGCCATGCAAGGGACCCTGAAAGGGGAACGAGCCCCCCGCCCCCCCCAGCAATGGGATGTGCTGGGTTGTCACCAGGGTGGAGAAGAACCTCATTGGGAAGGGCAAGGTGGATGAGCCTTGGCTGTCCTTTGGTGTCTTAGCAAGCCCTGCCACCCACCTGGCCAAAACCCCATCTCTGTGGACTGGGTGGCAGAGGGGAGGATCCTGGGACCTGGCCCCCATTGTCCCCCTCCTGGCTGACTCAGCAGGATGGGGTTCCCACAGTTTCCGTCAGGTGCTGCCTGGAGTAAATGGGGAAGAGGTTTCACAAGTCCCAGTAATTAATGCTAATTACAGAGCAGCAACATGAGAATCATTTCTTCCCCAGGTGTCCTTCCAAAAATGGCTTTCTACAGGTGTGGCACCATCCTTTGCTTGTCATTAGGCACTGCTCCACCTTGGAGAAGGTGAAACCTTCGAAGGCTGGAACTGTGGGAACAAGTGTGATGGAGGATGGTCCCTGCGGGTGCCCAGCCCAACTGTGGCTTCTCACAGCCAGGTTTGGCTGGAGGGCAGGGCTCGCTCAACCTCGGGTCAAGACAACCCATGGGGAAAAAATACTGTCTGACCTCCTTGAGCTGTGTGACTGTTCCTAGCACCTGCCAGCAGAAGAAAACCATGGAGAAGGGTCTCAAATTCCCGTTTTTTAGTGGCTTGATTCTGCTGCCTGTGTTGGAGAGACAGTGAGGGTCTCCCATGACCAGAAGCTAACATCAAGAAGGGCTGAGCTTCTCTGAGGCTTGAAAAAGACAGGGTGAGGCATTCTGAAAAAACATTTTCACCTTGATTTTTCTCTCTGTGCTGAGCTGATTATGCTCAACCCCACTGCATGTGAAATACTAGAAATCAAGCAGGTAGAGGTAGGCTCCAGAGCCATGAGCTAGTAAGAGTCTCGCCTGCCTTAGAAATGTGCTGAGAAGCCCCAGTGCTTGGGCTTCAGGCAATCTCCCCTTCCCCTTATCTGTCCAGAAGAAAGGAGTCAGTGGAGACACAGCTGGGGAAGGGGCCACATTGTCCTCTGTGGCCACAGCGAGTGACGTCAGAAATCCTGAGCTGAAGGGTCTGTTGCAGGCTAAAGTGAGGAAATGTTTTTCCATGCAGACTATGGGGATCTTCATCCTCAGAGCATAACTTTATGTGATTTTGCTGCAAGATTGAGCAATGGGAGGCAGCTCAGAGTTGACTCTTAGATGCAGGACAACAGTTGACTGCTTGTGGTGGCATTACCTTCCATGGGGAAAATAACACCCTGACAGCAAATTGCTGGATGACTGCAAGGACTGATTGCTCTGCTGGTCTCCTGCAGTCATGTTTTGTTGTTTAAAGTGGGGGTTAGAATTATGGGATTTAGATCTCTAGCCAACACAGGTGGTTGTGTCCTATTTAACTTCAGCCTCAAGAGAGGGAGATGAAGGGGCTGGAGCTTCCCTACCCTACAAAGAAGAGAGTATCCCAGGCTGGAAACATCTCTTATGATTTAAGAGTGGAAACCATTTCAGAAGACTTGGTTGAAGCTCATAGAAGAGGAAGTCAGACCGGATTAAATCCACCCAGAGCAAGTTTCCAGGTCGTTTCCATACTCCTTCTCCAGGAGGAAACACTCCCATGTCCAGGGGCTGTGGGTGCTGCGACTCCCCATCCCCTGACCAGCTGGGGTGGGGGCTCTAACAGAGTGAGACTGACAGACAAAGCTTCATTTCCACTGGGTTGGCGAGCTCGGAAACCAGTCCTGGCAGAGAAGAAACCCATCTCCTCTGCAGGCTGAGTGAGAGCTGCAGGGAGGCAACTGTCTGCATGGTTTTTAAATAATCGTGACTTTGCTGAGCTTATTTCTTTTTGATGTGTGCAGACTTCTCCCTGAGACTTTCTCTTTGCAGGTTTTCCCTTGCAGCAAGGGGAGTTGCTGCATTTATCCCAATGGATGGGTCTTGTCCCAGTGCTTGGTCCTTGCTCTCATCTGAAGGTGGGGAGGAAAAGGGCGACGCCAAAACCAGCATTCATCTATGTGAGCCAGTTCCCCCAAGGACTATTCCTTTAATGAGATGTCGCAGCTAACGAGTCTCCTGGCAGAACGCTTGTGGAGAAACGTGCTGGGAAATGGTAACACAGCAAGTCTTGGCGTTGGCATCATGCGGCTTTCTGATATGTCTGCTTCATCCCTGATGTGAATCCGTGGGAGCAGCTGGGTGAAGGAGCTTGCTCTGCACCCCAGCATCAGCCAGGAGTGTCTTGCTGACAGTTGCTGCACACTCGCTATCAGGACAGTATGAGACCAAGTGCGAGAATTGTGCTCAACACACACACACACAAAAAAGGGATGGCAAATAAACTGTCCAGAACAAATATTGGGAGCTTCTGACATGCTGGGCAGCAGTGCAGGGTTCATTAGGTTGGACTGGTGATTTATGGAAGGAAATTAATGATCCTGGTGGGCTTGACCCACCCTGCTCACCTCTCTGTGGACAACCCAACAGAGAGCATCAGCCCCAGAGAAGGGCTCAGGCTGCCAGCAGATCCACAGCTCCCCTTTATGTGCGTCTGGACTCGAGGAGGCACCTCAGTATCCCTGGGACAGAAGTGAGCATCAACCTCCTTTCCATCCTAGTACCTAGAGCCTTTGGAAGCTTTGAAAATTCTTCACTGCTGAGCACAAGGAGTTATCTTGGAAGGAAGTATAGGCCTGCAACACTATGGCAACTGGTGCCCTGGCATCTGCTGGGTGCTAACATGCAAAACCAGCAACCAGAGCTTGTGAGGGCTCTTGTCCATTGTTGCTCCTTGAGCTGATGTGCAAGGGAGGGGGGACACAGAGATCTTTTACCTCCCTGTGCCTGCCCCGGGAATTAGGGTACAGGATCATCTGGGGTGCAGGATGATCCAGGGTGCCCATGAGGGCTGCTCGGTCCAGGTAGAGGAGGGAAAGGAGCATCCCCTAAGAGGTATTCCTACAGAATTTAGGGTTTGTGAAGCGATGGAGAGGCGGACACAGGCCTCAGCTGCTCTCTGGTTTCCTGTTTCCGCTGCCTCTTTCTCTGGCTGGTTACACGGAGCCGGGGCCAGGTTTTGCCATTTAAGGCTCACTTCCCCAGGCTGGTGGCTGTGCTGAGAGCTGCTGGGTAGGTCAGTCCCTCAGCCACTCTGCATTCACTAAAATATGTGCCCAGAGAGGGGTGGGTGCCCATCAGTGAGGAAGTCGGACCCTCACCATCCCAACCAATCTCCTTCCCGCGTTTCCTCCTTTTGCCAACCTCTGTAGCAGAGGAAGGAGTCAAGAAAAAAGGAGCTGGTTTGGCTGTGGAGCAACGTGCCCTGTGTTTGTTGGGCAGGAGAAAACCATGCCTGGACCCAGAGGCTGCAGCCCCAAGCAGGGACTGATCTGGACCAGGTGATGCAGACACCCCTCTGCCCTGCCAGGCTGTGCTGGGGCTGGAGCTGCCCTAGGCTTGGAGCTTCCTCATTCCCAACACTGTGACTGGGTGCTGCATCTTCCTCTTTCTTGTCCCCCCATGTTTTCCCCTGAGCTCTTGCAAAACAAGGGCTCTCAGAGAGTGGAAGGTGCCGTGAAACCATCTCACAGCTACAGAGGTGGTATTGGGTCCAAGGAGGGCCAGGCTGGGGTTGTCTCCTGCAAAGTCCATGTAGAAATATCACCCTCTGTTTTCCTGTGGGCTAGCTTGCCTCTCCCTGGCCTGAAAAGCTGTAGAAGCCACCATTCATGGCTCAGCTCGTTTGCTATCTGAGCCCCACTGTGGCTGTGGTGTCCCCTGTATCTCTTGGCTTCCTCTGCTGCCTGTGGTGCAATGACAGAGGAGGTCTGGAAGCCACCTCTGCAACCCTGTATGGCTCTGGTGTGAGAAAGGGAAGAGAGCAGGAATGTGGATGTCTTAACCCCATTCACTGTTAGGGGCTGGAGAAGGGAGGGATGCGTTCATGCACCATCCTGCCTGTGTCAGCACTGGGTCCCTTCGGGATGCCTGGGTCAGGGCAGGTGGGGATTCCCTAAGGCAGTGCCATTGCTCCCATAAGTGCCACCTGCAAGCTGTGAGCCCTCGAGGTGAGTGCCACCTGTGAGCCCTCACCATGAAAATGGGACTTAAGAGCATTTTTCAAATATTCTCAGAGCTGATAACACCTCCACCACCCCAAAGAGGCTCAACACAGCAGAGGGCACCCAAGGGAGACAAAGGCACCCGAGAGCCAGGAGTGTACAGAGGTCTGCTGTCCTCCTCCTCAGAGCAGGACAGACCTGAAAACTCACAAACCCATCAAAGTCCCATCACGGACTCTCCTTTCAGGTCTCCCAGGGACCAGCCCCAGTGGGATGAATGTCAGGGTGTCCTCGCTAGTCCCAAGTAAGAGCTGGTGCAGAGCAGGAGCAGTACCTTAATGCGTCAGGGGAGTGACAGTCAGCACATGGCACCCACAGCTTTTGTTTGTCTTTCTTATGAGATCTTATCTCCTGCCGGCAGGAACGTGTGAAATGCACCAAACAAAGCACACGCAGAAATCCTGTCTCGGATGAGGGACGGAAATTTAGGGAGCAATGGATTGAAAAGGGAATAAAATGCATCGGGGTTCAGTGCCTCTGCACACAGGCTTCACGGCAGTGGTTTCCTTTCATCCCTAGGTTGTATGCGGAGCAGCCTTCAGATGATATTGGAGGGGTGATATTGTTGCAAGCTCACCAGTTTACCCCCAGGTTTGCTGCAGATCTGGGTGAGAGCTGGACCAGAGGGGCTGGTTGGGAGAAGCATCATGACACAGAGAGCATGGGCTCTCTCCTTCCCCTGCTGACTGCCCATCATGAGTGGCATCACCCTGCTGTTGTTCCTGCCATGAGGACCAGAAACAAGCCTGCTCTGCCTGGCACCAGGTGACAACCTCCTGGTCCTCCTTCCCTGCACCCACTCTCCAGCAGGGAGCCAAGGTGGGGGAGATGGAGAATAGCTGGGTTTCATTTCTAGTGGCTCTTTTGAAAGGGCTGAGTGCTCCATACAGGCTGAATCACCCCTGAGGGTTTATTTTAACCCAGAGGAGAATGGGGAGTGGACGGGACGTTGATAACAGCAGGTCCCACTCCTCCATCATTGACTCCCTGCCTGGGGCGAGCCAGTTGCGTCAGAGCTCAGCACTGGCTGTGCAAACAGAGCTGGGGACCAGCCCAGGCTGGGATGGGGCTGGAACCTGTGCCTTCACATCCCTCCTTCTAGGAATGAACAAACCTCACCATCCCATAAACATCTCTGTGCCTACAGGCGGAGGAGCTGGCAGCAGGTCTGAGACTACAGAAGAGATGAGGGTCCCCAGCTGCAGACGCTCAGTGCTGTCCCAGCCACAGCAACTCTGCACAGTTGTCTCAGACCCCTCTCTTCCATTTATATATTGGGCCAATGTATTCCCTGTTGCTGGAGATAAACAGAGATTACACCCCTAAGCCCCTGGCACAGGTGAGAGAGCCATCCCAACTGGGGACACTGGGCATCCCCACTCTCTGCTCCTCTGTTTCCCACACTGAGAGCAAAGGCAGCACTCTTCCCTCCCTCTCCGAGGTGGAATAGGTCAATTCTGCTGAAGGCTTGGAGGCCCCAGATGGAAAGTGCCATTAGCCCAGCAGAGATCAAAGCAAGTTTCCCAGCATGCTTGGGTAGCCCAGGATCTGTTTCATTTCCTAGGCAGTGTATGAGCAGAAACCCCCAGCCAGCTGCCTCCTTGCCTTTATTGTCAGCGACCAAGAAAAATCAGTTCTCAAAGTAATTAGAAGCAGTTGAAAATAGACTGTATGGCTGAATACAGCACTGTCTAACATGTGTCAGAGTCTTTTGGCAGGACAG
>WAAB01012904.1:150315-162637 GCA_013389865.1 Piaya cayana | reverse complement strand
AAGTTAGTGAACCTCTTTATATCGCTTGGCTTGGGGCTGGGTGGCATTTTTAATCAGTCAAAACCAATTAAAAAGGAACTGGGGAGAAGACTTGTGAATTCAAGCCATAAAGAACTATTAATCTCATTTCAAAATAATATTGCATTTGGCAATTGCCAAAAACATTTAAACAATCAGTTCCATGAATCGAATGTTTCAGATGAAACAGTTTTCATCCAGGAGGTGCTTTGCTGCTCTACTGCCCAATCAGAAGCCACTTCCAGGCTTCCAGCCCTTCCATCCATTCATGGATTTACTCCTCCAGGTGGACAAACGCTGAAATTGCAATTTCAGAAGAAGTTTGGCATTTCATACAGCAATGAAAAAGCACCTCAATGCTGGCTGTGGGACCTGGAGGGCAGAGCACCAGGAACTATCATAAAACATTTAGCACGTGAGAATTCTGAAAACGTGCACCAATATAAAAACCAATAGCACCTACCCAAGAGCCCACGCAACGCTGGTAGCAATCTCTACGAAAAGAAACAACTCGTTTAAACTCTACAGCTTCACTCAATAACCACTTTGCAACTTGAAAGCAGACTTGGAACTACTAAACGCTCACAACCAGTATCAACAATTACAGTAAAATATCACTGAGGAGGGAGCAGCTGTTCAACTCCGTGTGTGAGGCTGCCAATATTAACACAGAACCTTTCCACAGCTCCGGCTGGCACCTAGAACACAATTCAAACAAGATTTTCAGAGGGTTCTCCTCAAATTCAGGAGGTGAAGGCTTTGTTACGTCCAATTTTATTTTTACAAAAATGTTGTAATGCGCACGGCCAATAGGAAAACCGGTTCTTTGTCTTAAACCACGTCAGTCCTTTTTCTGCTGAGCAGCAGCCTGCTTGGCGTTGTTGGCCTGCATCTTCTTCAGCCCCTTCTTGTTGTGTTTCTTTGCAAACCTCATGTTCCTCAGAAACTTGGGGTCAACCTATAAGGAAAAATAAGCCACACTGTAGAAGGGACATGTATAAAACCATACGTGTCTCCAGAATAATTTTTTCAATTATCCCCTGGCTGTGGTGAATTCAGATTTTGTTGCTGAAATACCGCATCAACAAAATTATTTTAGTCACCACTAACCATCCCTTAATTAGCTATTTTCCTGATTTCCTACAATGAACCCCAAACTTAGAAAAATAAGTCAGTCAAAATTATACAAATACTGGATTTTTTTTTCATGGTTAAGCCTCAACAGCTCAACAATCTGGGGATATTAATAGCAATACTCACCCCTTTGAGAGATTCGTATCTGTGGCGTCTGGGTTTCTTGATGCCATTTCTGTGCCATTTACGGGCTACGTGAAAGACCAGAAAACAATATAAATTACCATTTCTACCATGATTAAATAGTTACATTACCCTTCCTTTATGTCCAATTGATGCTACCAAAATTACAAGGCACAGAACGTTTTCTAACCCTTCCATCCAAACGCAAATCAAGAAAATACCACTATTCGCATCCCTCTGCACTGCACCCTTGACAACTCATCAGTTTCTACTCCACAGAATTAATTGTGACTATTAATAATCATAGAAAGGTTTGGGTTGGAAGGGACCTTAAAGCCCATCCAGTTCCACCCCCTCTGCCTCTTTCAGCTGAAAGCTGTTCGCCCCCCCAATCCTATCCCTGCACTCCCTGATCAAGAGCCCCTCCCCAGCTTTCCTGGAGGCCCTTTCAGCACTAGAAGCTGCTCTAAGGTCTACCCAGACCCTTCTCCAGGCTGAAATTCTCTTAGCCTGTTCTCATAAGGAAGATGCTCCAGCTCTCAGACCATCTTCGTGGCCTCCTCTGCTCTAACAGATCTGGGTCCTTCTCATGCTGAGGACTCCAGAACTGAGTGTAGGCTTCTGGGTAGAGTAGAGAAGATCCCTTCCCTTGCCCTGGTGGTCCCACTGCTTTGGATACAGCCCAGGACACTGCTGGCTTCCTGGGCTGCAAGCGCACATTGTACCAGGGCAGGGCTGCCACACCAAGCAGCCACGGCGCCCGGTGACAGCCCCTCTGCCACTGCAACACTTACACTGGTTGTGTGTGGTGTGGTTCTTGGACTTGGCCATGGCTACACCTGTGGGAAAAAAGAAGCAGATGGTGGTCAGCATGGCCTGGCTCCCCCAAAGCCTTTGTGGGGCTCCCCTGCCACAGGATCAGCCTCTGGCCCTCCAGCAGCCCCGAGTGCTGCCTCACCTGCTCCCAGCCTGGCCCATGGCACTGCCTCCTGCTGCCCCACAGCAAGGACAGTGGTGGATCACAAGGATTACAGTTTTGGTTAGAAGAGACCATAAAGCCCAACCATTTCCACCCCGTGCCATGGACAGGGACACCTCCCACTGGACCAGGCTGCTCAAAGCCCCATCCAACCTGCCCTTGAACATCTCCGCGGNTGGCCTCCTCTGGACCCGTCCCAACAGCTCCATCTCTCCCTTAGGCAAGGATGGAGCCGGATCCCGCGGGTGAAGACTCACTCACCGCCACCGCCGCTGCCGCCGGACCGGAAGAGAAGGCCGCGCCGCGGGAGCTGCTGGGAAATGGGGCAGGCGCACCGGAACTCCGCGCTGCTCCAGAGGTTCCGCTTCGGGGGTTCCGCTTCGGGGGTTCCCCGCTTTCCTTCCTGCCCCGCCGCCCCCCGGGCCGTCCCCGGGGCCGGTGTGTCCGCGGGGAGGGACCCGCCGCGCCGGGAACCCGGCCCTTGGCGGCACGATGCCCCCCAATACTGCCGCCCCCCCAAACACCGTCCCGTTTCAACACCGTCCCACGAACACGGTTCCCCACTCAACACGGTCCCCCACAATCAGTCCCTGCTGAGCGCGGTCCCCCACGCCAAACACGTTCCCCCTACAACACGGCGACCTCCAGCCTTGGTCCCATCTCAACACGGTTCCCCACAAACGCAGGGTCCCCAGACACTTCTTCAGGACCTGATTGCTTGCAGAGCCATGAGCTGCTGTGCCTGGGGGTCAGGTACCTGCAGACAGGTTCATTCCACTGCAAACATGGGGGAAAGAAGTTCTCCTTGGTAGACAGGTGGAAATGAAAAGGAAATGTAAATGAAAACAGGCAGGAAAAGAAAGCTAATACAATTTAATTTAGGCATTTCTCTTATTTCCAGCAAGACCTAAATTGCAATATGTATTTGACTTCATTTCCCATTCAAGGCAGCTGTTATTAACAGTGTAAAAGGAGGGGGAAAATAGTGATATCCTCTTGCAGCTGGAATATGGGGTTCTCCACAAAATCCCCCTTGGTACACAAACTTCTGGCTTTTTAAGCTGGTTTGGTTTTTTTTAAAATTTATTATTTTTTTAATTTAAATCTTTCCACTGTAGAGAGCTGTGCTCTTAAAATATTCAGGCATCACCGTAGGCAGCTGAACACAACCGGCAGCAAAGAGGGAGCCTAATTCCTGATAACCAGAGAACTGAATTCAGTGGAAGATAAAACTGAATCCCAGAAGCATGTTCACTTCCACCGCATTGCAGAAGGCAGGAAGAAATACGCTGCAAGGTCCCCTTATCTTGACCACTAGGTTATGAAAACTCTTGCTCTTTTTTGACTCATTTTTTAGCTCCTTGAATCCTGTGTTCAGTTCTGGGCCCCTCACCACAAGAAGGATGTTGAGGCTCTGGAGTGAGTCCAGAGAAGAGCAACAAAGCTGGTGAAGGCGCTGGAGAAGAAGAGGAGCAGCTGAGAGAGCTGGGGGTGTTTAGCCTGGAGAAGAGGAGGCTGAGGGGAGACCTCATTGCTCTCTCCAACTACCTGAAAGAGGTTGTGGAGAGGAGAGAACTGGGCTCTTCTCCCAAGGGGCAGGGGACAGGACAAGAGGGAATGGCCTCAGGCTCTGCCAGGTGAGGTTTAGGCTGGACATTAGGAAAAATTTTTCACAGAAAGGGTCATTGGGCAGTGGCAGAGGCTGCCCAGAGAGGGGGTCGACTCACCTTCCCTGGAGGGGTTTAAGGACGGGTGGACGAGGTGCTAAGGGACATGGTTTAGTGTTTGATAGGAACGGCTGGACTCGATCCAATGGGTCTTTTCCAACCTGGTGATTCTGTGATTCTATGACAAATGGCCAATACGGATCCAGAGAAGCCACCTGGAGAAGCAGGAACACCAGGGCATGGAGGCACTAGAGGGAGCTTGAGCACAACAGATCTCACCCTGGGCTCAAAGTAGGAGCACTGGTCCCTATCAGGGAGAAGCCGCATCTCCAGCAAATAACAGCGAGACACACAGCAGTTTCCCCCTGGCATCCTANGAGGGACATGGGTTAGTGATTGATGGGAATGGTTGGACTCGATGATCTGATGGGTCTCTTCCAACCTGGTGATTCTATGATTCTATGATTTCCCCCTGCAATCACTGTTGCCAATAAGAGCCCGGTTGGTGTCTCTGGGTTAGCTACAGATGAGCCTCAGTGCTACGATGGGGCAGGAATTGGGAAACAAAACACTTCATGTTGGTGTTTTGTGACAGTGGCGAGATGGATGTGTTTGTTGCAAAGTGCATCTGCAAAGCGTATCTTCTTTGACAGGGCTTGTGCTGGACCAAAAGTTGCTTTCAACAGGGGTAATGAAGCTTAGCCCAGCAGAAACGAGAGGAGCAAGCAGAAAAGAGGGATGAGCAGGGACCATGAATAAATTCTCCATCACTCCTAGCTGCCCTTGGAGGCTTTATTTCCCCCACAGAAACCACCTCTCAGGTCAGCCTGTGCATCCTCCATGAGCACATTCCTGTAAGCAGTTTCCCACCATGAAGGCAGCAGGAAAAATCAGGCAGTAGCCTGCAACGCAGCCCTGACCTTTCTCTCCAGGCCTGCCACCTCCTCCCACTCTCCCCAGAGCTGGCACTACTAACAACTGGTTTCCTCTCGTTATTTTTCCACCTCCGCTCCTTCCTCCAGAGGAGAGGCCGTGCTGGTGGCCCACGTACCAGTGACTCACAGGCTGGGACCCACAAGGAGCCAGCTAAGCCTGGCCAAACTTAGTAACATCTCATTTTCCGTTGCTGACATCCTGGATGCTTCTCCTGGCTGGGCTCATCGCTGTAGACGTCCTCCAGCTACCTGCAGGGCTGGGGAGGGTCAGCGTGATTGCGTTTTCTGTAAGTTTTGGCAATGCAGGAGCTGGGCTGAGGTGCAGCAGTCCTTGATACCGATAAATTCCTTCTTGGTGAGTGTTAATCCAGCTTGCTGATGGCTGAAAACCACAAGACATTACGGACATCAAAGAGAGCTTTTCAGGCTTGGAAAACACACATATAAAGATACATATGCATAGTAGTTGCATTTTTCTGGAGGTATTTGGATTATTTGAGGGGAGCTTAGGGGTTCAAAACCTGATTCCCCTCTGTGCTGATCCGCCTGGTCCATCTGGCTGGAAGGGTCATTGGGCACTGTCAGAGGCTGCCCAGGGAGGGGGTTGAGTCACCTTCCCTGGAGGGGTTTAAGGGATGGGTGGGTGAGGTGCTGAGGAACATGGGTTAGAGATTGATGGGAATGGTTGGACTCGATGATCCAGTGGGTCTCTTCCAGCCTGGTGATTCTATGATTCCATGATGTCCCCAAATCAACAAACGATGACTGCAGTCGTGACACTGACCCTGGGGCACCTGCAAGGTAGGGAAGGAAGGTCTGCAAAGGTGGAGGTGCTGCCGTGGCTGGAAACTGGGAATGGATAATAGCTGAATGATGGCCAAGCCTACCTAGGCTGGCAGCAGGTGAGCAGGCAGAGCATGGGGGACACAGCTCCAGGCAGCTGCAAGTCCACCGAGTGGGATCTTGCGGCTCCGTGCAGGGCTGCATATAGGGGATAACATCAGGAAGGGAGCAGCCCTGTGTGCTCAGCTCGTGCTTATTGCTTTCATGGGATCTTTGTGCCCCAGTAACAGAAAAGGAAGCACTTGTTGCTTCCCAAGGCTGGGGAGAAGGTGTACAGCCGATGTGACACCTGCTCAGAGCCCGGCTCTTCGGAAGGAGTGAGCAGATCTGCAGGCACAGCGTGTGCGGAGCAGCTGATCGCTGCAGGGAGGAGGCACACAGAGGCGGCTGGGAGAAACAGAGAAGGCTGACCTAAATAGATGCCGAGCTAATTTATTCATTTCTCTGCTTTATTATTTAACTCGACTTCGAAACAGCTTAGGACTTCTGGTTCCTCTCAGCTCTGCTGCTGACGTTGGGATGGGGTTATTTTTGACCTGATTTTTGCATCTGTTGTGCTGAAAAGCGCAGCACAGCCTCGCTCAGCACCCCACTCTTCCCATCAGGCCAGCCAGGCACACTGTGGGAGAGGCTCCAACACAGTTTCTTTCTAGCCAGGAGCAGAGAAAGGACTTAATTTAAAGTTATCCTCAACTTTTGCTTCTCCTCCTGCCCGGAAAGGTGTTCAGATTTTGGGTCACTTTATGTGTTGTTAATAGGGAGATTTATCTCCAATTTAGCTGGCTGGTGAGAGGATTGGTGAGTTTGTACAGCACGAGGCAGCCTTCAGCCTCCGCCGACATCTCCCACTGGGAAAGCTTCCAAATGCAGCCCCAGGCTCTGCCGCACAGGAGCTTTCAAGGATAAACCTGGAGCCTGTCTCACTTCCAGCCAGCCGCCTCTCTCCTCAAATCCTAGCAATCCCCTGAAACACTGTCCGGGAGGGAGGAATTTAGTGTGAGAAGGACACAGAACTCCAGCTGTTCACAGTTGTTGAGGCTGCAGTTCGCTCCATGGGCTGCACGTGTCCTCTGCCCATGGCTCATTTTAGTGCTGCTGAGGTTTAAAGGTGAGGTTGACTCGCCTTCCCTGGAGGTGTTTAAGGTGCTGGTGGATGAGGTGCTGAGGGACATGGTTTAGTGTTTGATAGGAATGGTTGGACTCGATGATCCGGTGGGTCTCTTCCAACCTGATGATTCTACAATTCTATAAAAAACTGGGGATAAGAACCTGTGCACCATTTCTGCACAGGCAAAAGGGGCTGTGGACAGAGCTGCTCCCATGTGAAATAGCTGCTACCAGGATTCAAACCATACAGCACCCAGCTTGCACCGTGCAGGGCCCTTTAATTTTGTTTTCTGTTACACTTGGTGTATAAATTTAGGCCAACGTTGTATCCAACTACCCAGTACCTCTGTTATGATTTTTTAAAGATGGATTATTCATCGACCCGCTTGATTCCTCAAAGATTTCTAAGCAGTAAAACGAGCCCTGATGCTATTTAGCTCAGCAGCAAAGGCATTTCAGCTCACACCGCCTTCACTTTGCTGGAGGGTTTTCTGATGTTGCTGGGGGCGGAATGCTGCAAATTAGCAGATATGAAGCAGTTAACAAGGCTGCGAGTTAAAGTCCTCCAAACCGGTTGGTTTGAGGCACCACAGGGAAGCAGCCAGGTATGGCACTGTGAAGGTGGGTGCTACCTCACCTGGTCTAGCCAGTCCCTTCTCCTGCTTCACCTGGAGTCCTGCATTCACTTCTGGAGTCCTCAGAGCAGGAAAGACGTGGAGCTGTTAGAACAAGTCATGAGGAGGACACAAAGATGATCTGAGGGATGGAGCATCTTCTCTGAGACCAGTCTGAGAGAGTTGGGGTTCTTCATCTTGGAGAACAGAAGGCTCTGGGGAGACCTTAGAGCAGCTTCCAGTACTGAAAGGGGCTGCAGGAAAGCTGGGGAGGGGCTCTGGATCAGGGAGTGCAGGGATAAGACATCAGGGAATGTATTTCAGCTGAAAGAGAGGAGATGGAGATGAGATCTTGGGGAGAAATATTTTCCTGTGAGGGTCGGGAGGTCCTGGCCCAGGTTGCCCAGAGCAGGGGTGGCTGCCCCATCCCTGGAGGGATTCAAGGCCAGGTTGGATGGGGCTTGGAACAAAAGATCCAGTGGGAGGTGGATGATCTTTAAGGTCTCTTCCAACCCAAACCATTCTATGATTCTATGATACAGTGTTTAGAATGTTGGTTTGACCCTCATGATGCCCAAAAGAGAATGAACGTGTAAATGACCGAGGCAGCCAAAGTGATTTCAAGCTTCACTTTCCCTCCCTGTATCCTGGAATGGAGTTCAGTGAATTATGCCCTGATTTTCCTAATGAGGGCAGAGAGGCAATATGACACACCAGATTCTCCAGGAGGGGCAGGATTTGATGACTGTGCTTAATTGCACTGGGCTGATTAAGAAGGAGTTAAGGCTGACTGAGTGTCATCTTGGGATTTCAGATCTGTTATGTGGGTGCAACCTATGCCCATGGAGCTGCCACAGAGAGTCCTTTAAAGAACTGGCTGTGGGCTTTGGAGTGGGCAGCAGGCTGGTGCACAGCCTTGAGCCGAGGGATCCGGTTTGGCTGCCGGCTCGTCTTTATCTGTGCAGAGAAGATTATTGGGAAGCCGTGTTGACAAACGCTGTGGCTAAAAGGGAAAATGAACTTCCACACAAAGATGGTTTGTTTGTACAAAGCGGAGAGGGAATAAAGAAGCTGCCAAAGAAGTTGACATTAAACCCACTGCTTACCTGCTTATCATCTGATACCATGACTGAAACCTTTCATTTGCAGCAACGTAATCCAAGACATTCTTTCTGCAAAGGGAGAAAGTAGGTTATTGCTCAAGCGGAGCTGCGGAGGGGGAAGTAGATAAGCAGGGCCTGATCCTTCCAGGTGCTGTGCACCCTGCATTCCCTCCGAGCAGGGCTGAAACCTTGGCTGGCAGCCTTATTTGAGGGCTTTGGAAAAACCCTGCGTGCAAACCCTTCCCAAATTTTTAGGAGAGGGCTGTCTGTGCTGCCAGAGGCAGGGCACAGCACCCCCAACCCCGCACCTCTGACCCAGGGACCTGGAGGCAAGAGGCATAAACCCAGTAATCCTTAGCACTCGTGCGTGTAGCACGTCTCATCTTCAAAGCGCTTTGCTGGTGGGAGTGAACTAATGACCCACCTAAAAGACGGCAGCACATCCTGAGCCCTGAACTGATGAGATGCTGCAGTCACCAAGGTATTTTTAGGCAGCAGTAGAAGCCAGCAAACCTCCTCCTGGAGGCTGGAAACCCATCACTGATGCCGGGGTGGGGGCTGGTTTGTGTGGGGCCATGTCAAGTGAGGGCTCTCAAATCCACCAGCCAAGGCAGGTCTGGCTCCCTGGAAAAGCTGGGCAGGAAAGGATGGTCTCTGCCACAGCTGAGGACGGAGACAGGACTGGAGAGTTTCTTAAAACAGCTCTTCCTCCTGCCATTAAATATAAGAGAGGAGCACCAGGGAAAACCATGCGCTTTTATCAAGGCAGGATCCTTGATTTTAGCTTCCCTTGCTCCACCTCCCTGTGGTGCTCCCTGTAGCATCCCCAGCATCACATCCTCATCCTGACAGTGCTGAGGGTCTGGCTGGCCATCGCCCTCCTGCAGATCCCCTGGCGTGAGAAGGCAGCCTGGGGTGCGTGTGTGCTCTCTGAGGCTCTCCTCAGTGGCAGGCCTGCTGAATGAAATCATACTGACCTGGAAACCAAGAGCTCCTCAGGACTGATGGAAATGCAGCAGTGCCCGGGTGCCAGGTGTGGTGGGACAAGAGCGGAGCATGTCGCAGCCCTGGCCCAGAGTGCTGGGGGTCACCCCTACCAGCTGTTTTGTCTCCCCACCATCACCTTCCCTGCTCTGCTTCATTTTGGGGTGGCAGAGGGAGGGTGTTGGTGAGACTCTGTGCTTTGCAGTTGCTGTAGCAACTGTGGTGTCTCTGGTGGCAGGAGCACACGTTTCCTGCAGCCAGGCAGAGTGTGAGCTGGTTACTTATAAGCAGATTATTTTTTTTTTCCTTATCTAGAATAAAGCCTCCTCTGCCTCCCCAGCAGCAGCCAGAGCCCAGGAGGTGCTGCAGCAGCAGCAGAGGCGCAGGGCAGCCCACACACCAACCTGGGGGGATGCTGCTGCATCTCCTGCTCCTGGGAGATCTCCTGCACGTGAGCCAAAGCCTCAGCGCCTCCTCCAGAACCTCCGCTGCTCCCATCTCGGCTCCTTGGCAAGGACAACCTGCCTTTCCCTAATCCGGTCACAGGCAGGGTGGGTTGCTGCAGCCATCCAGGCTCCTCCCTGGGGTAGCTCAGACCTAAATTGATTTCCACACGAATTAGAGCATCTACTGTGCGGGGGGGAGGAGGGATCAGTCTTGATCAAAACATTCTCAGCAGCAGAGGATCAGCACAAGCTTTGCTAAGTTACTTCCCTGATTAATGACTTTTAAATAATGGAGCCTTTTTCACAGGCTGGGTTCATTTGGTGCCCGTTTTCAGCTACCTTATAAGAAATTGCATCCCCAATCTAATTACTCCCCCATTTCCATCACAAGCCCTGACCCATTCTCCCTTCCTTTTCTCTTCGAGAAATAAGAGAGATGGAACTCCTCATGCCAGCCCTTGAAATGCTCCTTATGTCCAGTTTAAATCTGCCCCTCTCCAATTCAAAGCCATTCCCCCTCATCCCATCACCACAAGCCTTTATAAGAAGTCCCTCCCCAGCTTTCTTGTGGTCCTCTTTAGGTACTAGAAGCTGCTCTAAGGTCTCCTCAGACCTTTCCCTTCTCTAAGCTGAACAAGCCCAACTCTCTCAGCCTGAATATTCAGTTAAAATCAATACTCAGTTCAAATGAAGTATATCCCGCTGGCCTCTGTCCACCACATCCAGCAATTCACATCAGCTGGTAGATACATGGGAGAACAAAGCAAATAAAGCTTAACGGTGACACTCCAGCACTGCTCGTCACCCATGGCTCTGGGTGGCATCTGCTCTGGTTTCACTTGCAGAATTAAGTCTTGCACCAATGCAGAGACCTGCCCTGCTTTTCCAGAAGGCCGTGAGCTCCGGTCCAGCTTTTCCACCACCTGCTTTTGGGATGTGCAGCCGCTGCCAGGGAGGGCAGGGATTGCAAGTAGGGTTGTTGGTCATAAGAGAGGGAGGCAAAAAGGGACTGAGTTGCTCCCACCTCAACAGTCCATCCTCTAAGCATTTCCTGATGGGAACCCATGTACCTTCCTTCCTTTTTTCCCTTCCTTAGATGGTCACCTTCACCACAGGAGATGAGCAACACTCAGGCAGGGGCTATCACTCAAAATAGTTTTTTTTCCACTGCAGTCATTGCTCGATGTGGTGCTTCTTAGCTGACATTTTTGGGGCTGCAGCTGGAGCTTTATGGTCCCTGGGAAGTTTTCCCGAAGAACAGGTTGGCCAGTTGGGGAATGTTTCTCTGCTATTTCCAGCCTGGGCCATTTTCCCTTTTTTTTTCCTTCAAAGTACAACAAAAAAACCTGTCAACAAGTCACAGAAGAGTGATCTCAGTCTGAAATACGAGCCCTGGCACGGGAGGGCATTTGACTCAGAAGCCACTTCCCATCTTTGGAGACTTGAAGTATGTTCCACTTCGTCATCCCGCAGGTCTTTAAACGCTTATAAAAACAGGGTTTATTTATCCACAGTCAGAACAGCCTATCTATTATCTTGAAGGCTGAATTCAGAAAGTTTCTTCAGAAATTTATTGGTTTCATTCCTACCAGTCTGAAGAGAAGTTTTCCACAGAGTCTGTCAAAATACAAATGTCTCAATCCCAATTTCCTTCAGTCTTTAGCAAGACATCACTTTAATTGTGCTAAAAAGCACTTTTATTAGTTACTGAGAAAGCAGGAGTCTGGCAGCTCTTCTTGACCACTAGCTATTCACTTTTGTGAAGTCGGCTTTAACAGTGGTTTGATCCAATGCTGTGGTTTTCTCCACCAGCAAACTCAGCAGTGCCTGGAGCCAAGGCAACCAGCTCCAGGCAAGGATTATTTGCTCCAGGTCTCAAGGGCTCCTACTGCTGCTCAGGCGAAGCCTTTCTGACTCTTTTGAGCCTTCTCGCATATCCCCTTGTTGTAAAAAAACGGAGCGGTGGAGGCACATGGTCACCCCAAGGCCAGGGAGATCCATGAAGGGAGGCATAAATCCATACAGAATGGGGTAATTTCATCCACACCTGTGATGCTTTCAAGAGGACTCAGGGAACCATCAAACAGCTCGTGGGGGTTGTGCTTTAGTCAGATTTTGCTTAAGGCTACGGTTCAGCCAACAGCTCAGACTGGTCATGATGCAGCGTCTGCTTTGCAAGGGAAGGGTGGTCATGAAAAAAGCCACCAATACCCAGTCCTTCAAGGCCAAGGAAAGTATCTCCCCATCTGATTGCCACAGGATGCTCTGGGATTTCTGCAAGCTGTGTGGGCAGCCAGAAACCCAGACTTCCCACCTGCTTCCTCGCATGAACCTTCCCAGCTTCATTTACTTGATACTGGAACCATTCC
>WAAB01012904.1:102627-140786 GCA_013389865.1 Piaya cayana | reverse complement strand
TTCTATGATTCTATGATCTAGGAACAAACCTAACCCCAGTCTCCGCTCCACTGAACAAACTTTCCTTTGAATCTCTCTCACACCCAGAGAACACTCGCGTTCGGCTTCCGCTGCTCCTTCTGTCCCAGCATATGGCGGGGCACCGGCCACCCACTCCTAATTAGCTTGATGGGTAACGCAGCAGCACAAATCACCTCAAGTTACCTTGGCCACAGAGCAGAGCAGATCCTTCCACAATGAAAGAGCACAGCAGGAATTATCCCAATCCATAATTGCTCTGAGCAGACAATAAACCAGCTTATGCTGGTGGAAGTAGCCACTCGGAGGTAATAACCCAGTGAGTAACAATAATGGCAGCAGATACTTGATAAAAAGCAGGGAACAAAAGAGAAAGCTTTCTCCATTATGCAAAGAACGGATGTTTTCTGTTTGCTTCCTTTGCCTCAGACACGCATTTAGCTATTTGGAGAGCGATGGAGCACAGCTCACCCGCGTGCACAGCAAAAGTGGGTTTCGGGCAGGGGGAGGGAAGGATTGTTTTCCACTAGCGAGATCACAGGCAGGAAAATTAGTTTTCTCCTTTCAATCTTTTTTTTTTTTTTTTTAAAAAATTTCTACTCAGCCACTCTCCAGACATTTTATTTTCAAGAGAAGAGGCTGGATGTTGGTGGTGAAAAAACCCAAACCTGCTCTGGGGGAGTTAAAAAGAGGCACTGAAGTACAGACACGCTTGTTGCCCCCACCTGTACCCTGTGAGTCCCCAAAACTGGGTGATGGGAAGGATGAGACATCCTCATCTCAGCCAGATCCCTAAAACCAAGGGGCTCGCGTGTGCCTCCTGCTCCTGCACGTGCTTTGGGACCCACAAGCTTTGTGATCAGCATTCTGGTCCCTCACCCCATAACCACTGGTCCCTGGGGCAAGCCTGGAGCTCCCACTGGGGCTCTCGCCCACCCGCCCCTGCTGAATTGGGCACTGAGAGCAGCACACGGGGCAGAGAAAACATGAAATCATCTTGCGTTCCTAAATACCAGCATGGTGGGGGCAGGCAGACAGTGACACAGCCCCGAGGACTGCGGCTCTGGCTCAGCAGCGAGTGCCCAACATCAGTGCTCCAGTGATGCTCATTTTCCACTCCTGTGTCCCACCAAGCCACCCCTTGCGACCCCAGAGCACTGCGATGGGCTCCCACAAAGAGGATGGGAGCTGGATGAGATGGAAATCACAGCAGAGAGAAATCATTGAAGTGTGAAAGGTGGAATAGCAAAACCCTGGGGGGGTCTGTGTGGGGTTTAAAACCCCAAATGCCACCTGGGCACAATGCGGTTTTGCTCCGGTCATGCCAAGGTCTGCCCTGCAAAATAAATAAGCCTGAAGAGAGCCATCTGCAGCAAAAAGCGTAGCAGGGGAAGGCTCTGCAGGACTGCAGCGGGTAAGCACGGCTCATTAAAGTGCCGGGGAAATGTGAATGAAGCAGATGAATGGATGAAGAAATGAATGAAGGAGGATAGAGGAAGTGAATGAATATTGCATGGACTCGATGCCTTTCATCCTGGGATGGCGGAGCTGTGCAGCGCAGCTGATGGGCAGGAACCGCGTCGGTGCTCCCTGGAGAAACCCCCGGTCAAAACAAATCAGATTATTTCCTGTTGACAGAGCCCTTCGGGGGGAGGCAGACAGGGAGATGTGGCATATGGTCTCATGTCACTTGAAGCACGAGGCTTTCCCCAAACGAAATCCCTCCAATTCCCCCATAATCAATGTGACAGATCATTACTTTTTGAGTTGCTCTTGTTCTTGCTATTCCAGACACCACATGATTTCCATGGCAACAACATCCCAGCCATCCCAGGCCTTTTCCTAACCTCTATCATCTGCTATCAAGTCACAGTAGCACATAACCAGGAGAGCTGACCAGCAGGGCCACAGAGGTACCTTTTGGCACTGGTGGGGGGTTAAAGACCCCTTTTCACTCCTCCACAGCCCAACCCTGCAAGCCTCTGGGAACCTCTCATGGCCAAGCACGGCGCGGGGCTTCCAGGCAGCTGTAGGGGATCACGTGGAAATGAAAAACAATTTTCTGAAGGTTTTATTGTGCTGTTCTGGAGCACAATCTGCTAAACCTACCGGTTAGCCTGGTTGCGACTGGATTCAGAGTGGTTTAAGCAGGGATGATGGGAGGGAGCAAGGAGATGCTGCTGCTCTCTTGGTAAAGCAGTGTTGGGTCGGGACTGAGCCTGGATACTTTGAGGGGGAGAGGGAATCCAGCTTCATTTCTGGTTTAGGGGATAAAGCACAGAATCATAGAATCACCAGGTTGGAAGAGACCCACTGGATCATTGAGTCCAACCTTTCCTACCAAATACTAAACCATGTCCTCTTCTTTTCCACCTTCTGAAGGAAAATTAGACCTGGACCTGACCCTGTTCCTCAAGCACTGCAGGTTTGAAGACAACCTGGTGTGACTCAGAGGATCATCCAGCCCCAAGCAAACACAGTGACACCAATCACCCCTCAAAGTCAACTCAATCCCACTTGTCTGTATGGACTTGGGGTGTTGTCTTCCCTGCAACACATCTTGCTGCTCCTCTCATAGCTGCAACGCTGCTGAGTGCAGCCACAAGAGCCATTTTGCAAGCATTCAGTAGTTGAGGCTGGACACAAAGCCCAGGGACCATCTGCAGGCTTTGAGCAGGTTTCTGAGCCGACCTCAAGAGCACAAAGCCTGCCACGTGTCGGGGGCTCGGGGCTGAGCAAACTGGTGCTGCAAGCCCCGCTCACACAGCGACCGCCTCCGCTGCCAGCAAGAGCTGGAAGTAAATTGGTTTTTCCTCTTTCACCCAGCTCCCTCCAACAAGCAGCTTCTCCTCTGAAAGGCCAGGGAGGATTCAGGGCAGCTGATAGTCGCTGCAGGAGCTGGAGCCCAGCCCAGGCAGAGCATCTCCCACCCTGCTGCCTGGAAGGAGCTGAGGCACAGCCTGTGAGGACAGCCGAGCATCACACCTTGCCCGAGCTGGCACGTAAAGGACCCTTGTCTGTGTCTTTTTCAACCATATCACCCTTTTCATTCAACCACAGGCTTCACCCCGATGCAACAGGGTTCTCCCCTGCCAGAGGTTTGCAGCCCTGCCTCCACTTTTCATAATCTGCCTCAAATTTCACGATGTTCCTGCAGCTACTGCCCTATAACACACAGAGTTGCTGCACTAGATTAAGCTCGTCACTTATCTCATCCCAATATTAACGAGCACCAAATGTAGGGCACTGGGCTTGCTTCGTTATCTATGCACAGGGAGTTTGGCCACTAGGCTCAGTGGTTGTAGGACAATTTATTTAGCTGCCCTTCACACCAGGACACGCTATATCTTGAGCTAAATTGCTTTACCTGGCTGTTGATGCTCCACACTTGGGGTCAGAGGCTCTCAAGTGAATTCTGGACCAGTTCCTCAGCCCTGGAGCACCTGGCTGGGTGTGGAAGTGACCTCCCCAAGGTACTTCAAGACAAACAGGGCCTGGAGGACTCAGAGCTGGGGCAACCAGAGCTGGGACATCTTTGGTGTTCGTGGGTCTGAAAAGGGACAATCACATAGGAAGCGAAGGAAGGATATTTCTGTAACACTGTCGGTTACCCAGCAGGAACCACTCGTATTGAGCTCCAATATATTCTGACAACTTCATCAAAACCAGGGATTTAAAATAAATAACATGGTAAAATGGGATTAAGCAAACTACCAACATCCCTTTTACAATTAAAATAGGGGAGAAAGGTATAAACCCCTGGGGTTTATAGGGTATAAGATGATGGCCTCTATAGGGAGCTAGGGATATAGCTTGCCAGCTCTGCAGAGATGGGTGACCCTGGCATGATCCAGTCTTTCCAGCTTTCTGGCTGCACCAGGCACTGGGGATGCTCTGGGGCTGTGTGGGCTTCTTTTTTTGGTTTAACATCCCCTGAGCAGCTCAGGCTGGAGAGCTGCTGCCTCCACCCACAAGGACACCATTCAGGAGAGAGGAAGAAGGGGTGGGGGGGAATCAGAAGACAAATTGAGACTTACCTCAGTGTTTTCACCTGCCACCCCCATCGCTCCCCTTCAGCCTAATCATTCTCTTCCTCTTCAATCAAGGCCAATTTGCAAGAGGAGCAGCTCCCAGCGCCTGAGCACAAAAGCCTTTAATTACTGTCATCTGGGAGGCTGTGCCAGGCTCCCCTCCGGTGCCTTTTCATACTTTTCAGAAGACAGTGCTCCAGGACCTGACGCCCCCACCATGCCATTTGTCAGGCTTGATTTTAAACCAGCGCTCGCTGTCTATTAGGAGACCCAGGAGAAGGTTCCTCGTACTCCTGCTGTGCTGCTGCACAACGAGGGTGGGCAGCGAGCTGCTTGCGGCTGCCTCGCCCGGGTACCAGGCTGGCAGCTGTCTCCCACCTGCACCAGCTCGCTCCACACCAACCCCAGGAACTCTCTTTTTGCCATATTTCCTCTTGTTTCTCAACTGGGCTCACAGATATTAAACTGAGGATAAAGGCAAGAGTATAAACAGGGTCAGTGAGGGAGACCAGATTCAGGGAGGCTGAGCTGATGGTAAAGAAGTGTCCCCAGAGCATCCTCTTCCACACAAGAACCCGACCCTGCATCCCTGCGAGCGCGCAGTGCACAAGGATACATGCTGCTTATGTATTACGTGGGTTCTGGTGTCAGCTAAGGGTTTGTATTTTATCTTGCAGCAGAAAACATGAGTGCAGAACCTGTACAAACCCATCCAGCAAGAGGGGATGGGAAGCCGCCCTGCTGCTGCTGCCCCAGACACAGCCCGAGACGATGCCCAGGACCCTGCCAACCCAGTGAGCTCGCTGCTCGGGCTCAGCATCCACCAAGGTAGACTGGAAAGGACACCAAAAGGTTTCCAGATGTCCCAGACCAGCACCCACAGGAAACACTCTCTATATCACACCCACCAGACGCATCCTCCTAATATTTCATGTTTGGAGCACCACCTGTGGCAGAGAAGAGCTGCAGAGGAGGCTCTGCCAGTGGGTGGCACTGCAAAACCAGCAGAGCAAGGAGCTCGGGTGGAAGAGCAGGAGAGCCCCTGCACACGCGTGTGCTGCACAGCCCTGGCTGGACAGCCCAGGCGATGGGAGATGAGCATCCAACATCTCGGGGATGCTGCAGCCCAGCTGGTGGGAGGAGGAAAGCTGCTGGGGTGGGAGAGGGAGCGGAGGGGGCATCGGCGAGGGGTTTGAGGTGCTGCAGTGGCATCTTGGGGAAAGGGAGTGTGAATCAAGCCAAGTTCATGTGGGACAGAGATAATTAATCTACTCATGGTTAACAGTGTTGTAGAGAGGAGCAGCTCATTGGCTTCCACTGCTGTCCTACCATAATGTTCTCTCTGCAGCTATAAATCATGTAATGAGTCCCCAAAATAGAAAGTCTCACTCCTCGGAACTAGATGGGCTCCTGCCCCCAGCCCTGTAACCCTGGCAAGGAAGAACGTCAGTGTCGAGGGTGTAAGAGAAGTTTATCCATCTTGCCTGCGAGCACAGGATCCCTGGAAGCACCACAGCCACCCAAGATGCGCGCCAACCAGCACGACCTAGGGGACTGGGAGCCTCAAGAGAAAGTGTGCTGTGCTGTATTGGCATCCTCTCCTAGCAAAGTGGGAGTTAAGCCTGGGGCAGGCTCTGCCCTAGATGCTGGCCTGGTCTTAGGGTCCACGTTCAGGTCTAGAGTCCTGCTCTGGTTTCAAGGTGGCCACACTCTTGTGCTGCACACCCCTGCCAGCACAGGTTTCACCTCCCTTTGCACCGTATCTACGCCTGATGTCTCCTCTCCAGCATTTCGGTGTTGCCTTGACCAGTTGATTCCCAGGTCTCCAATCAGATTTTGTATCGCCACCCAGATAAAAATGCTCTGTTCTTCCTGTCACCGACAGACAATGAACAAAGGAGCATCTTCTTCATCCCTCCCCATGACGTCCCAGTAACAGCTGGAATCACAAAGCATCACAGGAATGGGCTTACGTAGCTCCAGTCTGACTCCAGAACCACCAGGGCTTCATCCTGGAGGTGGAAGGTCCCCTAAGAGGAAGCCAGAACAACAGGAACAAGGAGAGGGAAAGAAGAACTGCCTCTCTTGGGCTTTGCAAAGGGAATTTGACTCTGAAGGGAGGTAACATCTGCCTGGCAGGTGGCAGCACCACCTGACAGCCTCTGTGCCTCCACAGGACCAGCTGCCGTTTCCCTACACAACAGATATTTTCTCTAACAAGAGCAAAGGCTTCATCCAGCGGAGACACAAGGGTGCAGCCTCAAAAGGAATCTGCTTCTGCATCAGAGGGTTTAAAGTTGTGGGACCAGGTCTTCCTCCAGCATCTTCCTTCTGCGGAGAACAAGCTGACCGGCATGGCGAGGGTGGTGGCAAAATCCCATCTCCTGCCTGCTCACCTTCACACTTAGAGAAGTGCCTCGGTGCAACCCACCCCAGCCTAAGGAAGAGCTTTGATCTGGCCCTTCTGCTGCGCATGGATCCGATTTGCTCCCAGTGCCGAGAGCTCCGTGATTACAGCACATCCCACTTAATCGGGATGTGCTTAATTGGGAAATCCACTTACAGGGATGTCACCTAGGGAACCGATTTAAGCTTGATGACACTTAAGAACAATGCCTGCTACTTTATAGGGAAGGTAATTCTCCTACAGGGAGATGCCTTCTGGTGGCTGAATCATGCTCCCTCTCCCACCAGCACCCAATGCTCCTGGCTGCTTCCTCCTGGAACAGATTTCAGCCTTTCCCTTAAGTAGGTTACAGTCAGGAAATGCACCAACTGCCACTGCCAGCTCCCGGCTGTCCTCTGGACCAGCTGAACAAGCTGCCACGCCACGTGGGCCAGCTCACAGCTCCTCCCTTGGCTTGCCCCGCACACCCAACACGTCTGGCCCCTTTCCCCTTTTGAAGGCGGCTTTCCCTCAACCAGGATCCTTTTTGAAGAGGACAGCATGCTTAGGTTTGGTTAAGCTGTTCTTTGCAGCAGAAGAGGGGCCAAGGGGACACAGCTGTCACTTCAGTCGGGGCAGAGCAAGAGCTTTGGAGACAACCAGCATCCCTCACCATCAACCCAAACATTTGTCTTCCTCTTTCTTCTAACAATCAAACGCATCAGACGCCCAAGGGAAGAGAGGAAGGGGACAAGGGAGCAGCCCTTAAAGACTGCACGTTGAGTCAAGCACTTGGAGAGACCGTGGCTTTGGTCTGGTTTCCTTCAGGAAGAGGGTTTATGCGACCACACTGAGTATTTGTGCACATACATGTCTCCAGACACCACCGATAACTGCTGAACCTCCTGAGCACCTCCGATCAAACTAGGCAGAGAAGCAGCTTTTCCAAAGATAACAAATTCCCACATGTTTTTCAGTAATAAAAACCAAACAGAGGAGAGAAACACTACAAATATTAACTCATCACTAGCTCTCAGGGATTTTGGACAGCATTTTTACAACCCCCCTCCCTGCCCTGAACCAGATTTCTTTGTTCGAGGGATGCTAATTGCTCCAGGCCCATTACTCCTCTAACCTTTTGGCATTGCCTTGTTCATCTCTGTCCTTTTCAATCAGACTAGTTTTGTTTTTTACCACTGCACAAAAGGCTGCTGCCCCTCTTCTAAAGGCGAGTCCTTGGCTGGAAGCTGCTTTTGCTACTGAAACATCTCTACTGGATGACAACAACACACCACAACTTTTCAAGATGCTACGCTGGTGTCTTTGTCCTCACCAACCACGAGGAGCTGCGGGGAATCCAGCTGAACTCTTTGGATATATAATAGTGATTGCTTTTCAGGCACCAGAAAATGTGAGAGCTTGGCCTCAAGTGAGGGTTTTTATGGCTGCACATGTTCTGTGTTTCTCTGAACAAGCCAACTGCCAGATTAACTACATTGGCTTTTCAAATTGCTATAAAATATGCAAAGGCACTTGTAATGTATAGCAATTTCTGTAAAAAAATCTGTAAAAATAGGAGGTAATGGCTGAAGTGTCTCTTGATTTGTCCTTTTGTTTCTCCTAACCCATGCCAGGGAAAAAGGGGAAATGTAATATTCTACTCCCTTTTTGGCTTATCAGTCTTACAGCTCAGAGTAGATAGGAGCCAAAATGCCAGGTACTGCGGCACTTGTGCCTTTCAGCCACTCTGATAAGTGCAAAAAAAAAAAACCAACCCTCTCAGCTCCTGAGCATTCCAAGCAACGCCAAACACAGCAAACGCCTTTCCAGGGTGCAATACACTGTGAGCTCCAAAGCCTGAGCATCACAGCAGCACCCAGCCGGGCAAGAGCAGCAACTCCCGTAAAGGTGTTGCACCTACTTCTGGTGCACCTAATGCTGGATGGAGGGTCTGGAAGAGCAGATCATTGTGATGAAATGCATCAGCAAGGTCAGGCCTTTGCTTTCCTGTCACTAAGGTCACCTCCTCATCCCCTTCTCTTGCTCCAACCCCTCTTCTCCTTCATGCTGCTCTAACAGAGTGAGAAACGCTCAATGTTGTGTGGTGGGATTGCTCCCCCCATCATAGAATTATAGAATAATCAGGTTGGAAGAGACCCACCAGATCACTGAGTCCAACCNATAAACACCCCCAGCTCTCTCAGCTGCTCCTCTTGTTCTCCGGCCCCTTCCCCAGCTTCGTTGCTCTTCTCTGGACTCGCTCCAGAGCCTCAACATCCTTCTTGTGGTGAGGGGCCCGCAACTGACCCCAGGATTTGAGGTTTGGTCTCACCAGTGCTGAGTCCAGAGGGAGAAGAACCTCCCTGAACCTGCTGGTCACACCATTTCTGATCCAAGCCAAGATGCCATTGGCCTTCTTGGCCACCTGGGCCACTGGGGGCTCATGTTCAGTTGCTGTCAACCAACACCCCTCAGCTTGTGTTGGTTTAAACACCAGTGATCAATCATTACCATCACAAGGTCCTTGACTCGGGTGTCTCAGGGACTGGACTTACTTTTGCTAAAACCGTGCCACGCAGAGTCTTGGCAAAACATCCCAGCGACCGAGGCTCCTGTTTAGTGTTTGGGTGGAAGGAATGAATTATTAGTTCAAGCTCCATTTTAGCTTGAGAACAACAACATTACTTATTGGAGCCAAACAGGCTTGTGCTCCCCTGCTACAGAGCCAAGCTGTCCTCTCACCATCCTGGCGCTGCTCTGCCGGTGCCAAAGGCAGCGCTGCCACCACCAAGGGCTTCTGGCAATCAACCCCAGAGTCGTTACCAACCAACAGGAAAGCAAGGCTTGTAGCCCTTATCTGGCATCTGGCTCCCTGCAGTCAGGTTCAGACGAGCGCCTCTGGAACAGAGAATCAGTATTTATGAGCTGGATGTTTTGAAGCGCGCGCGCGCCTTAATGCCTTGCGTGTTCGAACCCATCCGTCCCTGCAGAGCAACTGCACCCATCTGCTGCCCCCGTGAACAAGCAAACAGAACCACACTGCCTCTCACCTCCATTTTTACACAAGTGAAAGCTCGTGCAACAAGCTGGAGGGTCAGATCTTTAAATTACCCTTGTACATCCTTATATTGGTTTAGTATTTGATAGGAATGGTTGGACTTGATGACCCGGTGGGTCTTTTCCAACCTGGTGATTCTACGATTCTATTCTATTAGCACAATTTATGGGATGTGGAATTTGTGTGCTTTGTTAGTGCAAATTAAACACACTCAATTAACAACTGCACTTGCTGCATCCTGAAAGGTGTTTAGCGTGACCAAGGTTAAAATGCAGATTGGTTTTACAATTTCAGTGCATTTTCTGTCAGATGAGCAGTGTTAAGTCTAGTGCTGGTCAGTGGGAGCTTGGCTGGACTGAAAACCTTTGTGGCACCACCTAGAGCATGAAGACTCTCTTGAAAACAGCTCAGTCACCTGGCTGCCATCATATCAGTAAGAAAAATATGATGGGTGAGGAGAAGATGTGGAAAGGGAAGAGTTTCCTCAAACATCGCAAGCTGAGATGCTCCATTCCTAAACAGACCTACCCAAGCCATCCAGGATAAGAGCATCTCGTCTCAAAGCCACAGCAAAAGGAAACCAGCCTGAGCCCTGCGCCGGAGGACTGATGAGCTCCTGCACCCCAGATTGCACAGGAAAACCCTGAGGTGACAGTTCAGGGTCCCAGTCTCCCACTGAGCCAGCTCTACCTGTTGCAGATGCACCAGTGAAAGCAAACACTCCATGCTACCCAACCGATTTTATAAGATGTGGTATAAAAAACTGACAGCAAAGGCAGGATTGAGCCTTAACTATGAATGGTTCCTTGATTTATATCAGCAACTCCCACAACGTGGTCCCTGCTCCATCCTCAGGGTGCCAGAAGCCTCCCTCCGTCACTGTGTTTCCTGGCTGACACTGAGCTGAGCTGAGCTAGATGAGCAGCTCTGGCTCTCCTGCTGAAATCCTGGCACCCAAGCTCTCGTCTTTTTGTTTTTTTAAAGATCAGGGATATAAATCTCTGTTTTCCAGCTTTTTTTTTTTGGAGGGAGCTGGAATGACAAAACTTAGCAATATTTGCTAATAGCAAATATTTTGGAGACTTGAGTCCAAACTGGATTGATGCACCGAGTGTAAACATGGGCAGGGAGAGAGCTTTTGGCGTTCCAGCATCTCACGGCTAATTAAAGCAAGGAGGAATTTGTCTCAGCAAGTTGTGAGCCATTTACTTCTCCGGTGTGACTAACCCACCATGCGGTATCCAATTTACCAGGAGGGCTGATGTGCTGCCAACTAGCCCTGTTCCTGCTGTCAAGGTGGGCTAATTGAATGCAGTTGGATGCTCCAGGGCAACCCCGCTGGCCAGCTCACCTGCACCTTCCCAGTCGGCCTTGCAAGCAGCAAGACAACCCAGTGGGAATTTTAATTGCAAAGGACTATTCAAAAAATCCTGACAAAAACCCCAAAGGCCTGAACCAGAACGACGGGTTCTCGTGGTTTTCTCCATGGCTGTTTTTCCAGTGATGGAAATTGGGTTCTTTTCTTGCAAATAAACAATGCTGAAACATGCTCTTACCACTTGCAGGACCTCAAGGCTCCCATCCTCCTCCGCGTGCTGCCCTTAACCATGGCAGGAAAGCTGTCACGCTGCCTTGTCTCGTGCTAGTGATGCAAATACCAAGATGCATTTTTCCATAAATTGCTCATTAGCAACGATTCTCTCCTTTGTCTCCAGCTCCAGCTGAAGAGAAGGAAGTCACTCTGGCAGGAGCTGCACATCTTGTGGCAAAGAGGAGTTTCTCGGAGGGTACGACTGAGTTACAACAGATATTGGATTTTGGAAACTGGCCTCTGCTTCCCATTGCTCTCCTTAGGGAAGGGTGGAGGAACCGAGCTCCCAGTTTCTGTTTAATTTCCCTATTGTTTCCCTGGGCTGAAAATGCTTTTCCCCCTACTTTTCCAGCTTAACTTGACACTCAAGCTAGGCTCATCCTGCTTGGCCACCAGTCTTGTTTTGCAGCTTCTGCCAGTTTTGGTTCATTTGCTGAAGCATCAGTGTGGCACAAGGGGCTCAAGAAACCAAGCACCTTTCAGGGGTTTTGTGGGGTCCCTGCACTCCAGCAGCCTCCAAAGGTCCTTTCTTCCAAGTGACAGGGGACAGGACGAGAGGGAATGACCTCAAGCTCCACCAGGGGAGATTTAGGCTGCACATTAGGAAAAAATTCTTCACAGAAAGGGTCATTGGGCACTGGAACAGGCTGCACAGGGAGGGGGTTGACTCACCTTCCCTGGAAGGGTTTAAGGGATGGGTGGACAAGGTGCTGAGGGACATAGTTTAGTGTTTGATAGGAATGGTTGGACTCAATGATCCGGTGGGTCTCTTCCAACCTGATTGTTCTATGATTTCCAAGCACTTAGGAATCGCCACCTGCTCCTGTTTCCCTGGGACAGCCCCTATAGCAGGGAGAAGACCTTGCTGGCTGGGCTGATGCTGTCACTGCTATATTTCGTATGGATTGAGAGGCATCCGTCCGCAGCCAGCACTAGAGAGAGCCAGCTACTATCTCCATGGCAGAGATGCTCCCAGAAGACAGACTGAAACTGTTCACCTGAAGGCAGAGATCATTTCTGGAGGGAAATCCTGTTCGCTTTTCAAAACGAGGTAGGTTTTTACTGACACACTTCCCCAGCCAAACACACTTGCGGCACCAAACGCATCCCTAAAAGAGAAGAGGAGTCGCTATGTCAAAACAGAGCTGTGGTTTTAAAAGCTAACAGGAAGAAAGCACGCTGTAAATACCTGGAGGAAGCGCAGACGTGGTGTATTAATAGACACTTACTGTGAGACTTTGGGCTGAATGCAAGGCTTTCACTATCCTCCGATGTCCTTGGATGCCCTGTTCCCATACTGAGCACTGGGCTCTTCAACGAGGCTGCGCATCCATCAGACCTGCCAGCTTAGAGAGGGGGCACAGGAGATGGGTTAATACAGCCTGTACTAGTCCCTGAACCACCAGAGCATCCACCATCCATCCTCACCCGACCCTGTTAAGGATCCAGCCAGGGATTTTGATGAGGACAGACTAGAGCCTAAGGGAAGGCAAGTGATGCTGTCAAGCAGGGTCATCCCCCCAAACCCTGAATTATATGGGTTTAACATCACCTGAACTTCAAAGAGGAGTTAATTTTGCAATTTTTGCACCCTGGCTCAACCACTCATTACCCAAAAGGCTTTGGAAAATACTTGCTCTCTGATTTCTCTCCTTAGCTGCTGTGGAGTGCTGCTGTTGAGACAGCTCCTGAGTTTTCCATCAAGAACAGCCCCCTAATATTTCAGGCTGAACTGGACCAGATTTATGCACCACTTCATAGCAAAGCCTTGTCCAGCATACGGTGCCTGTATCCTTTATCTTTTTTCCCCATGAAAGCCGTTAACTTAAGTGAAGGAACAGCCCCCGGTCCGTACCCTGCCACACTGCAGGCATCTCCACTCGGTCACACAAGTTTTGGTTCTTTTCTTCAGATACAAGCTTTTCTGTCAGACAGATGGGCTGTCTTTGGAGAGGGTTGGCTATTTGCCTAGAGAGGGAGGGAAACCAATCCTCTAACAGCCCTCCTGCCTCCGATGATGCCGGTCCATGTGCGGTAAGGGAGCTTCTCAAACTCATGAGCATTTCTCTTCCAGCTTGAAGATTGCTCAGGGCCCAAAGATGCACAGGCTCGTGTCACTAAACAGCTATTCCTGTTGACATTTTTATTTTTAGGAAACATTACCGGGACATTCACCATCACTGCTTAGAGGTAATGGGAGAAGAAGTGAACTCCAAAATCCAAGCGATGAGGACCTCGAGGCAGGCAGCCAAGCTGGGCTAGGATGTGGCCTGGCTTCCCTTCCACGTTTACAATCTGTGCCCTGAGCAGGGACATGAATGAATCGCGGCAGTGTCCTCCGCAGCCACGGAGATCTCAGCGGGTTGATGTTCTCCCTCTATGACTGGTCAGGCTGACCCCTCTCTAAGGGATTAAAAGCAGGTTGGGATCATCATCAGCCATCCTAAAGAGAACCCTGCTGAGAGAGAGTGGGGAGCACCCAGGGATGCTGCCTCTGCCTGGGGTGCTGCCCCACAGTGATGGGTAGCAATAGGCAGCCTCTCCCCTTTGGGTTCACAGGGACAGGGGACTGAAGGCAAACTGTGTTTCTTCCTTAAAACTGGTTTAGTGGCTTCGTGCTGAATCCTTCCCTGCTTTCTTCAGCCTTATAAGTCTTTAAAGGATCTGCTTCCTCAGAGTGATTGGAGCTGGATTCTCCCTTGTGGGGCCAACTCTGGCCCCATCCCCCAAAAAGGTGGATTTAAATTACAGGTTAAATCTGTGGTGTCAGCATTATTTTTACTGCTCCTAAGTGTTTGCGGTATAAGCTAAGCAGCAGGCGACACCTGGATCCGTGCATTTGTTCCTTTGCCTCAGCTGGAGGTTAGAGGGTCTGCAGAGACAAACATCCAGAAAGGGAGAGAACAGGAGTTGCCCTAGACTGGATAAACCCATTGCAAAATACATTTTTCTAACATCTGTTTGTTGGAAGTGAAGCGCTGGAGGGGTGCGAGTGTCACTGGTAGCAGCTCCGTACTTCTCTGGTGTGGGGCTGGGCTGGCTCCATCACACTCCAGCACACCAGTCCTGCTAAAGAACTGGTGGATGTGTTGCTCGTCTGATTTTGGTGACGCGGTCTTGGTAACCCACAGGACCTGGAACACCCCTATCCTCTGGCAGGGACACATCAGAAGCGACGTCACCATCAGTGGCTGGTTAAAGAGGGAAAGCACATCTTTTGGGGAGGCTTTTGCATTTTAGAAGCTTTGGTAAATTTTAAAGCAGCCCTAATGTTGCCCTTTGCAGCAACCAGCTGAATACATCTCATACCACTAAAACACAGCTGTGATTAAAAGAATCCAGGAATAATATTTTAGGTTGAAGTTATCCTATTCCCTCACTATTTTTCATGCAGATTTAGTTGAGGCTCTGGAGTGAGTCCAGAGAACAGCAACGAAGCTGGTGAAGGGGCTGGAGAACAGGCCTTATGAGGAATGGATGAGAGAGCTGGGGGTGTTTAGCCCGGAGAAGAGGAGGCTGAGGGGAGACCTCATTGCTCTCTCCAGCTACCTGAAAGGAGGTTGTGGAGAGGAGGGAGCTGGGCTCTTCTCCCAAGGGACAGGGGACAAGATGAGAGAGAATGGCCTCAAGCTCCACCAGGGGAGATTTAGGCTGGACATGAGGAAAAAATGTTTCACAGAAAGGGTCATTGGGCAGTGTCAGAGGCTGCCCAGGGAGGTGGTTGGTTCACCTTCCCTGGAGGGGTTTAAGGGATGGGTGGATGAGGTGCTGAGGGACATGGTTTAGTGTCTGATAGGAATGGTTGGACTCGATGATCTGGTGGGTCTCTTCCAACCTGGTTGTTCTATGATTCTATGATAAGCCTAGATACTGTCTTATTTCACAAACCCACAGGTGTACATGTGTGGGCACACGTGCTAATTGATAGCAAACACATCTTTTTCCCAGGACTTTACCAACACCAAAGCACCCCTATACTCTACAAACTCATTTCCCAGCACCCACTTCAACATCTGATCCTCCCTGCAGCTCACGGTAGATGCTGATGACAAAGCAGCAGGGCCACAATCGCCTCATTGTGCAAAACACGGTGTGTTGGGGGCAACGTGGAACACTTGAGCCCAAAAACCTGAGCTGTGCTTAATAGGACTCTTGCACTGTTCACCCGCTAAGAGCCTTAATGTCTTACGGCATTATGCTGGGGTTTAAGCAAAGCAGGGTTCCCAGCAGGGTGCTAGATAGATTTCCTTTCCCATGAAAAGAGACATACGCCTTCACATTTGTTCCTTGTCCCCAAATCCCATTTCTTCCAGGTAGAGGAGAGAGGAATTTGATGTATTATAATCAAGGAGGTGGTGTTCTGAGCAAAGAGGAAGAGTGACTAAGCTGGCGAAGGGGCTGGAGAACAAGTCTTACGAGGAGCGACTGAGAGAGCTGGTGGTGTTTAGCCTGGAGAAGAAGAGGCTGAAGGGAGACCTCATTGCTCTCTGCTCTCCTCTGGAGAGGAGGGAGCTGGGCTCTTCTCCCAAGGGACAGGGGACAGGACGAGAGGGAATGGCCTCAAGCTCCACGAGGAGAGGTTCAGTCTCAACATAAGGAAAAAATTCTTCACTGAAAGGGTCATTGGGAACTGGCAGAGGCTGCCCAGGGAGGTGATTGATTCACCTTCCCTGGAAGGGTTTAAGGGATGGGTGGACAAGGTGCTGAGGGACATGGGTTAGTGTTTGACAGGAACGATTGGACTCAATGATCCTGTGGGTCTCTTCCAACCTGGTGATTCTATGATTCTAATGTAGGATCTGGCTGCACTGCTCAAGGAAGAGATGCTGTAATGGGAAAAGCCATGTGAGAGGAAAGCTTTAGGACTCTTATCTCCTGAGTATTTACAAGCTGAATTTATTTTGGCTGGAGTTGGCCTCCCTCTCACTGTTCAGTGATGCTCAGCAGCAGGGAGCAGCTACAGGAGGGGAATATTCATACTACTTGTGTTAGGAATCATAGAATAACCAGGTTGGAAGAGACCCACCGGATCACTGAGTGGAAGCTCCAGTGCCTCTAGGCATCAGGAAGGAGCTGCTGACAGGACCACAGAGCTCACATACATAATAAATAGAAGTAACTGCCAATATAACATAACCCTTCCTAGGCCTCCAGCACCATTCACACCAGAGCCCCAAAGCACTGTATAAACAGTAATTAAAACTTCCCAGCCTCTGGCTTTGCCAGCAGTGCTGAATTCATTTTCCAGTGTGGGAAAATAAGCGTTGCATGATTAAGACAGACAAGGCAATTTCAACAGCATAAGTAACTGGTGAAACATAAGCTGCAGCGTGAACCCTGGTCCTTCACTTCCAACAGAAGGCTCTTCAAGACAAGAACAAGCAGTCAATCTCTTCTCCATCACGTACACAGTGCCTGTCTAGACCTGTAAAGGGCAACACAAGCCTAACTCACCAGGCACATCTATTCGGTCCCAATCCAACTCGCTTTGCAGACCTGAAGTCCTCAGGGAAGTGGAGAGAGCTGGAATAGGGCAGGAGATACCTGCAACAAGCCCCTTGCTCAGTTCCTCCTCCCCAACCTGTCTGCCTTTATCCAGCACTGTCATGTTCAGAGCTCCTTGTACCACCCTGCTGACCACTTGGCCAATTTCCTTCCCTAGCAACATAGAATTATAGAATCACCAAGTTGGAGGAGACCCACCAGATCATCAAGTCCAACCATTCCTATCAAACACTAAACCATGTCCCTCAGCACCTCATCCACCCGTCCCTTAAACCCCTCCAAGGAAGGTGACTCAACCGCCTCCCTGGGCAGCCTCTGCCACTGCCCAATGACCCTTTCTGTGAAAAATTGTTTCCTAATGTTCAGCCTGAACCTACTCTGGTGGAGCTTGAGGCCATTCCCTCTCAGGTGGGAGAAGAGCCTAGCTCCCTCCTCTCCACAACTTCCTTTTATGTAGTTGTAGAGAGCAATGAAGTCAATACGTTATGAGCAATGTGTTATCAGAAAAATCATTCAAGAACACAAGATGCACCAGAACATGCTAGAGGTTGGCTTAGCTCAAAGTTGCCTGCACACCAGAAACACTGACCCTTTTCTTTCTGGTTTATCTAACAAGTAATGAGAATCCAACATCAAATTGACCTGTCACTATCCTGGTTCTTCCCTGATCCAAGCTCTCTGGGAACCCTTGGATTAAAAACATACAGTGTCAGATATGGACACGGCCCTTGGGTTCAGTACGAGCACGTAGGAGCTACTTAACACCATGAGCTGCTCCAGGTGCCAGCAGGCAGAGAGCAAAGAGCCCACACCAACATCTTACATAAGGAAAAAAATCTTCACAGAAAGGGTCATTGGGCACTGGCTGAGGCTGCCCAGGGAGGGGGTTGACTTGCCTTCCCTGGAGGTGTTTAAGGTGCAGGTGGATGAGGTGCTGAGGGACATGGTTTAGAGATTGATGGGAATGGTTGAATTTGATGACCCGGTGCGTCTCTTCCAACCTGGTGTTTCTATGATTCTATGATCTCTTCCCTCCCACGGTTAACATGCTGGTTGCCAAGGTGGATCCACACAGTGCATGGTCCCTTCCCTTCTATCCCATCACTGCCTTGCAGGTTTGACCCCTTGCCTCTTACCAACTTAGGGACCCTTTTGGAGGAAAAAGCTATTTAAATGCAATATTACATTTCTGCTTCAAGGAAACCAGTATTTCCCTGCTCCGCCACCACTGCCGTGGCCTGGACCCCTGGCCTCTTGTGGGGTCCTGAGGGTGGATGTTGGGCTGTGTGGAAATCCAAGAGAGGCTGCAGGGCTTGGTGAGAGGTCCTACCACAGCGGGGAAAGGGTCCAGACAAGCAGAAAGTCCAGGCTCCCCTCTGCTGTTGAGCTTTTTCCAGACACACGCCAGCACCACCTGCGCCTGCTCGCTCCTGGGAGTGCTCTCGTGGTCTCCCTGCAGCTGGGGAAGCACTTATGGAGCCAGCAGTGCTGCAGGGAGGGTTATTTAGTTATTTGTAATGGATTTTCCATACCTGTCAATATTTCCAGACTTAATTCGAGAGAGAGGGACAGAAACTCTGCTGGCAGACGGGCTGGCTCGAGGGGCTTTGGCAAAGCCTGTGGTTTTGCAGTTTAGCTCCGGAGAGGGCTGGGGCCTCACTTTGTTTCTCTCATCATCCTTGCAGGCTGATCCCCAAGGGTCTGGTTTGGGCTTGCTGAGCTTCACATCTGAAAGGGATGGTCTCCTGTGAACGAAAAGAGAGGCCTGGAAATCTGCTGCTTTTGTTATTCTTTCTCTGGAGCTGAATTAGTTGCTGGAAATCAAGTGCAACCATGAAGAAAGCAGCCCATGGGACTCTACTTGGAGCCTAACTCCTATTAGACATGTAGGAAGAGCTGGCAGAATAGTAGCAGCAGGGCGAGAGGGAGCGTGCCCTGCAGACAGTGTCTCTGTGGATGGGGTTTTCTGCTCACCCAGCAGGCTTTAGGGAGGCCAGGCAGCTATAGCAGAGAGGGAAATACCCTGTACAGCAGTTTCACAGTCCCTGCTCCATCACCTTTCTAGGGCTTTTTATTCCAAGTCAAATGGATTCCAATCAAATATCAGCACCCTTCAGGCCAAAGCTGTGTTCTTTCTCTACTCCTGCTCTGTTCCAAAAGGCGATTTCCCAGCTCAAGATGCACTATCAGGGGAATTCCTGTATGAGAGGCATCTGTGATGTTCCCAGTGAGACCCTGCTGCCTGGCACAGCCCCACCACCGACTTCAGCTCATTTATAGTAGCAGAGCTGGTGGGCACAAGGTGGGCTGAGCTGGAGCTGGCAGGGCACGAGGCTCCTGCTGCGACAATACCCTCTGTTTCTATGACTTGCAAAGGTGGTAGAATCACAATGAAGCTGCAGGGAAATGGGAACATCTCTCCAATAAAGCTGGTTTCTTGAGAAATGGTTTACCAGATGGCAGCAGGAGACGGAGAAGAGTTCACCCTCAGCCAGAAACATGTGCCTGAAGACCACTTCTGCCAGGAGAGAAAGTGGCACCAAGCTGAACAAGATCATTTGTCTGAACCAACAGAGCAAAGGGGGCACGTCACTGCTTTCAGTTACTGTCCATCCATGGCAGCTCTTCCCTCGTCTTGGCACACAGCTCTCACCTCTCAGCTGACATCCCGCAGCAGAAAACACTAATCACATCCTCCTCCTAGGATGAAACAGCGGGGAAAGAGGCTTGTCAGGGGACAAAGGACCTCCTGGCAGCTCCTGCAAAGCCAACCTCGTGGCCTGCAGTCCCCCCCCAGCACAAATCCCTCCGGTTCTTGTTTGCTGAGCTGAGGCAAAGTGGGCGCTGGGGTTTTAGCAGATGTTGGTTAGGAAATAACCGTGAGAAAGGAATAAACCAATTAATTGCTGACCCACTGACAGCCAACACCTCTCCCCCACCTCCTCCTCACACAATAAAACCTGTCTCTGTGGCTCAAGAAGATTTAGGGTGGCTGCAAAGTGCACAGAGGAGAAAAGAACATTTTCCCACTCCAACTAATAATATTTCCAGATAATCTGTTTGAAGCAGCACCCTCTCTGAACCAGAAAAGCCTTTAAGAGCCGTTAACACCTTTATTCGGACTTCCTCATCCTCCCTCAGACAAGCTGTGATTAATTATCCAATCCACCCCGATCCCCCTGGGAACGGTGCTCGGTCTGGGCATTCGTCCGAGGATTTGCAGGGTCCCTCTGCGAAAGCTGCTCCTGCTCCCACTGCTGGCTCCAGATAAGCAGGAAAGGGCTGATGGGGAAAAAACTGCTTCCAGCCACGTGTTGACATTGGCAGAGGTGATGGATGGTGGGAGGGGAGGTTAATGCGGGGTCTTAGCTCTTTCACTGGTGTCTGCAGGCAGCACTGGCCAGACCGTACCTGGAAGCCCATCTCTGAGAAGCTGCCACTGAGTGTACAACCTGTTTGGTTCCCATTTGGATTTCTGCAGCCCTCCATTCTTGCTTTGCCACTCTTCAAAGCAGCTTGCGCCAAGGGTACTTTCTTTCCTACCCCTTCCAAGTCCTAGCAAAGGCGCTGAGGATGGAGATGGCAGAGAGGGAAGAGGAATTCCTGCCTCTTTGGTTGCTGTATTAGCTGGGACACTGCACCCAAGAGGCGGCCCCGTGTAGGCTATTCCAGAACAATATAGCTCATAAAACTCATCTTGCACATGGTCTGTCCCATCTGTTACCTCTGTCCATCAAATCCTGGGCTTTTTTTTCTCTCCCAAGAGAGGAATAAAGGAGCAGAATCACCTCCCTTGACCTGCTGGTCATAGTTCTTTTGATGCAGCCCATGATACGATTGGCCTTCTGAGCTGTGAGTGCACATTCCTGGCTCGTGTCAAGCTTCTCATCAACCAGCACCCCCAGGTTCCTCTCTGCAGGGCAGCTCTCCATCACATCACCCTCCTCATGTATTGAAAATAGGGATTGCCCTGACCCAGGTGCAGGACTTTGCACTTAACCCTGTTCAACCTCATTAGAGATGACGCTAAATCCACCACAGCCCTTCACCCATCGCAGCTGCAGCTCTCAGGCTGCGTAAGGATTAACACGTTAATGCTATGGCAGGGTGGAGACACAAGTCTTCTGGGGGGGGGGCTATGATAGCCTCACACACGTTTTATACCTTTTCTCACCACGCAGAGGCTCTACAAACCCCTCCATCTTCAGGTGGCACCTACACATATGATAGCAGGGCGTGAGCAAGGGATGCACTGTGGGGCTGGCACATCCACACTACGTAGCCACAGAGAACTTGTAATTAATAAACCAGCTGCCAGGTAGCCTTCCTTTCAGGTCTGGAGCTGAGGGTCTATGGTTTCATGACGCTAGGAGGAACTCCTTTCCGTTAAACCTTCCCTTTTTGCCATTCAGGGCTGTCCAAGAACTCACCCCTGTGCACCACGTGTTGTCTGCTGGTCTATTTACATCTGCCAATGGCAAAACCTCAGAGACGTCCTTCTCTGCTACCACACAGCAGGATTTGCCGTCACCATTATCTACCAGTCGCCTCTAGAAACCTTAACCCAGGGAATAAGAGCAGAGAACAGAAGCAGCACGTGGGGCCTGGCAGGTTTTGCAAATGAAAACCATTCTCCTCTCTTCATCCTTTTCTCCTTATACCTGGGACAACCTGTGTGGGCCATTTTCAAACAAAACAACTTTAGATTCACTGTCTTGTGTGCTATTTGAAAAGCCACCAGAGAAAGAATGAGAAGAAAGAGAGAACGTATCTACCAGATGGGTGCCAGCTCCCCCAGGACACTTCACAGCCCTGGGTGTTAGCATCACACCTACACACTCTGCTTTGTGGGCTGGGCTTGGTTTCAATACTCTATTTTTAGCCACGCTTTCAAGAAAGGGAAAAAACCCACCTCTGAATCTCTGCAGCTTCCTGAAGACCTCAAGAATAAGAGAGCTGAGGAGCAAGTGTGCAGCTGGGAGTGCTACAGCCCTCCTCCCTTTGGAGACTCCCAACAGCCCTGGAGATGTCCCAGTCCTAGAGATGTTCCAGTCCATGTCCAAGAAAAATGGGCATCAAATAGACTTGGCCAGGTGCTGGGGAAGTTCATAGGAATGCAAAACACGCATGGCTTGCAGATCTGTTCTTCCAGGTTATTCTCCAGGTGAGGGACCAAGTGGGACACTCAAGAGAGCAAGGGAGCATCAGTGGACCGGGCTGGCTCCAGACTTGGAAGAGAAGGTTCTGGCTAAACCCAGGACATCCCTGGAGGAGCCGCTTTGGAGAGGTGACCTCTGCTGCAGGACAAGTTTTCACGCTGGCTCTTCATCCTCATCTGGATCGATGCATCTGAGATCTCAAAGCTGGTACCACTTTGGCCCCAAAGAAGCTTGGGCAGCTCTCCTGACTGACTGCTCCATTTCTTACCTGGCAACACCCTCACATCTCCAAGAACCTGTAAGCCTGTCTCCATGGAATGTCTTCTATGTTCTGTAATGAAGAGATGTACTCTGGCAAGTTCCAGTATGGAACAGGGCCGTGTCCTGGCTCTGGCTTTCGCGTGGCCACAGGCGTTCTTCCTTTTGCTTATTCCTCCTCCAGCAATCACCCTGCTGTCAGCGCACGGTGTGGATGCAGCAATCCCTAATCCAGCTGTTTCAGCACAGACAGCATTTTCTACGTGGGTCTAGCCACTATTTGGATGGAAGATGAGAGGAAAAACTAGGTGCTGCAGGAAGTGGTTTGGGTGATTTAGTAGGTAGTGTAGTAGGTGGAATCTTCCTTCCAAGTTAGCAGCACACTGAAAATCCTTGACAAGGAGTTCGGGGCTCTGCGCCGCTGCAGGTGTTGCTGTTTTAATGACAACCCAAGCTTACTGCTTGTGGTCACCTAAGATCCCGTTCCTTGAAAGCGCGGAGGTGTTAGCTCCAGAGTCCTGAGCAGGCTCCAGTTTCCAGCAATTATGCTCTGCTGAGCCAAGAGCTACAGGAATTTCCACTGGACGCATTGTTCTTCACTCCCTTTGCCTGCTGTGACTACTGAGCAGTTTTCCTGGGTGCCAGAATACAGCATTTACAGAGGCATAACAAATGCAAACGCTTCCCATTGTCTTGGAAGACCTTGTCATGTTTTACCCCATGTGATTTCTCTCAAGGACACCAACCCTAGTGTCTACTTCACCTTGCTTGTGTCATTTCTCTGCTCAGCTGCTGGTTTTGCTCTCCTCCAGCCAGCCTGGGTCACGTAGGTCATGGTCATCCCTAGCTTTGGCTACATCAGAACATCATCAGACCCCACCTGCCCCACTCTCCATCACCACCTGGGAAGGTACCAACTGCTCCTCCATCCTCGGCAGGAGGTTGCAGATGCTGCCAGAAAAAAAAAATAATCGATTATGAGACTAAAATTAATGAAATATGAGACAGACTTTGGACAGACTAAAGCCACAGAAAGCATATTAAATAATTCACCATCCTGAAAGTGAAGTATATTAGTGGGAAAGATGTCCATGTCCTTTCACAGTGACATTCACTTCTATGTAACTGGAGCTGATGCTGCAAAGTGACAGCACAATGGGACTTCTGCTCAGCAGGGAAACGCGGCGTTTCAAAATGTATTTGAAAATGTGTTTCCCCATTCCCTCCTCCGACAATTATTTTGCAGACATTAAAATATTTTGTTTTGGTAGCATCTCGTACAAGAAAACAAAATCCAAAACGAAACAAAACCACAAAGTGCTGAAACAAATTGCAAACCCCAGAGACACGCACAGGCAAATCGTTGCCTTCTGTAAAAATACTTCTATTTTGGCAAACCCATTTATTTTGCGGGGGTTGGGAGGGGGCACAGACAGATCCACCAGAAACTTCTGAACCCACAGCAAGCGGCAACAGGGAGACTCTGCGTGGGAGGCAACGGTTAAATATCGCTGCTTTGTTTTTCACTTGAAACCACTCCAAGGGCTGCAGGGAAGATGTGCAAGAGCAAGGATTGTGCTTCGGTTGTCTGAGAAAGTTGCTGTCAGAGCCTGGGCAGAGCGTGGGGTTATCCAGAAAACCCCCCTGCTCGTTCACAAGCTCCCCTGGATGGGAGAAGATCATCTGGGCAAGTATTTTAGATTTATCTCAGCTATTAAATGCAATTAGGTTCACATGGCAGATCTATTTGTATTGTTTAAGCTAAGCTTCACCCAAGAGGGTGAGGATGTGCTAGTGCCGCACACTTCAGCTGCAGCAGGAAGGGGATCTCATCAGCAAGCAAGGGACAGTGAGTATCTTTGTTACTGAGGCAGCTTTTCACAGGGGAGAAGTGTTTCTTAGGGGTTGGTGGACAGGAGCGAACGAACGATGGACAAAGAGCGCGAGGTTGGTAGCTCTGACCCTACACAACTCACGTGCAGGTGAACTGTAGGGCTAGATTAGTCACAAGTCCACTCCACCGACGTTTTCTCTGGGATAGCAGAGCCTTTCCAGCCTCCTTTGGAGGCCACATGGGCTTCTGGGCGTCTATGGACACCTGTGCAACAACAGCCTTATGCAAAATTCAGACTCAGTTCCTTCTCTTGCTGTTGAAATCACTGCAGGAACCCTAGTGGGAAACTCCTCTGGAATGTGACAACAGTTGTGGTGTAACGCTCCTGCCTGCCTCTGCCAAGCCAGGAGGCTCTGCTACCAGCAAGGATGCTCTAGCCAAGCAGAGCAAGGAAACACCTATGAGAGAAACACCTCTTGCAGTTTCACCTTAAAAGGTCAGTTCTGTTACCTGTCGTGCAACGTACTCAGAACCTACCACAGGTGATTAAACGGCTGGGAGTTCTTAGATCACACATCATATAATCCTCCCTGTACCTGGCAACGTGCTTGGTTATGATTCATAAATTCCAGCCGTGTTATGCTTCCCAAACAGGCGCGGTGTGCTGAAAACTCTCTTCCACGGCTTTCCCAACTGAAAACATTGAGGGAGCAAGCGGGACTCTGCTGAGGCTGATCCCCATGGCTGGGGGCAGCAGCAAGAAGGCGAGGCCCCGTCTCCTTAATTTTGAGGATATGACAGAGTTTTCTGCACCCTTCTCCACTGAGATGATGGGATGTATGAGCCACCACTTGTGCTGGGAAGTGGCTGGGGACAGATCAGTGACACTTGAGGGACTTCAGCAGCCTAGAACAAAGCACATAGGAAAGAGACATTATTGGATGCTAAGGAAGGGAGAAAGGGCAGGGGAGGAATGAAGTCCGTCCTCTCTACCTCCCCTCTGGTACTCTGGCTCATACCCTAAATAGCCGAGGCCAAATTATTAACAGAAAAGATGAGCGACAGATCCCAGATACTCAAACCAGGCTTCCTCCTAGCATTTTCTGTCGATAAAAATAAGTAGCCTTTCTTTACATCTAACAAAACCTCTTCCCTGGCTCTCCTTGACAGTTCCCTCTCCTGTCTCCACCTCCAGAGATGCCTGAACAGTATAATTTCCTTTTATTTTTAGCCACCTTCGATAACTGAAAGGATCTCTGCGTCAAAGAGAAAACATTCTCCTGAATTCCTCAGCAGGCACGTACCAAAAGCAATTGATGAAAATGAAATATTTAGCGGGGTTTTATACCTGTGGACTTGGCGACGCTGGAGCATCTCAGAAGATAAATTTTCATGACGTGAGGATGGATGGGCTTTGTCTTTGCATTTAGTAGCCTTTGGAGAATTTTTCTTCCTTGGATTAGCCCCCCCCTCTTCTTTTCCCAGGCCAATTCTCTGCCAGGGAGACTGGTACCGTCCCCCAGTGTCATGGAATCCTTTAGGTTGGAAAAGACCTTTAAGATCATTGAGTCCAAGGCTTAACCTGGCATCAGGTTGGTGTGACCAGCCATGCAGTTTTGCTTGTTCTCCGTTTTCCTTTGGAAGATAACGGGATATAATCAGTGCTTTCCTTCTAAACAGTCAGATGTGATGATTTACTGGGGGGAACAATACTCTCCTCTAGCCGACAGCACTCACGTGCCCACTGTCACACTCATAATGGGCTGCAGGGCACAACCGCAGAGTGATTTCGAGGTAGGCAACCTCATTGCACGTAACTTTTTATCAGGACTATTCCCTGCACAAAAGATTTACTTATGAGGGCTCCCTCCCTTGTGACTCGCAATGAAAGTGCCGCACAACTCTGCTCTGGGAGGCAAGAGAAAATGGGAATCATAATGAAGCTGGACGGCGAGGGAGAGATGTTCTGCGGGAGCCAGGCTGTAACTGGGCTCATGATCGACAGTGACCTTCAGAGAAGCAGAGGGAAGAATTCAGACCTCCTGCAAAGAGGGAATTATTTCCCATTCCTCTTCGTTTTTATTTTTTTCTTTGCAAACTTGTCATTTCTCTGCCAGATCTAAAGAACGACGCTTCAAACAAGCGTGTTTCATCCGTTCTCTTGCTTGCCAAGTCACAAAACCGATGGGCGCAAGTACAATTAGGAAGTAATCGTGCAAAAAAGCCTCTGCTATGGGAAATGACCCAGCGCGGCACAGGATTGCTTGGGGAGTCGGGCACGTCGTGAGCGTTGGCTTTCCTGGGTGTGATCAGCTGGCAGAGCTGCAGCTGTTTGATATGTGCACGCACCATTTAGCTCTGGTACGACCAGCAGGAATGTGTGGGATTGCTCTGGAAATCGCTCCCTGGATGCTCTGCAGTCGCTGGACCACCTCTTCATTTTGAATTGTGAAGCACAAATAATCAGTCCTGGCTGCAAAGGGAGGGGATGCTGCTGGTTTCTCAGAACACGGGATTTTTCCTCCCAAAGGAACCCAAATCCCTTTAAAGCGCATTCACCCTTGGATGAATGTTGGTCTTGGAAAAATGCTTTAGACTTCAGTGAAACACTGAAGTATGTTAATAATAAGGCTCTAGAAGCACCAAAGATTGTGGATAAATGGTCCTAGAGGTGAGAACTGTGTGCCACATCTAAATAAGATGTGAAGGATCGTTTCCCATAACTGATGTGCCTTTTCCCATATACCAAACATGGAGCACATCTCCTTCCTCTACTGATGCCAGCTTCTGGCTGAGAGGACTCACTGAACTCCAAGAACACAGCGCTGCCTTAACGAACGAGCTACCCGAGGGCACTGGTTTATGTGCTCAGCTTGTTTCCATGCTCTATCCAGGCAGCAGCTGGAGTCGTGCTCATTTCAGGAGCGCTGCTGGATTTCAATTGCTCCTCAAAGGACGAATAATGCCACAGCTTCAAGGCTAGAGCGAACCAATGACACACACCAGGGTACAGCAGAGACAGACTGGCTGCTGGGAGAGACTCTTGGCTTCAAAATCCCTGAGGAGAAGGAGTTGCGTCTGTGTGCCACTAGTTTCATTGAAGCTAGATAACTCTTACACATCAGGATTCCTATCTTCTCTTCATTTTCTCCTCTTTCTCTTTCCTGTCCTCTTTTTTTTTTTTCCCATAATGGGACAAGGCAACTGTAACATCACCAAAAGCATCCTCAGCAGCTCTGCAAAGNGCTGCTTCCTCTCCACAACCTCCTTTCAGGGAGATGTAGAGAGCAATGAGGTCTCCCCTCAGCCTCCTCTTCTCCAGGCTAAACACCCCCAGCTCTCTCAGTTGCTCCTCGTAAGACTCGTTCTGCAGAATCTTCAGATGCACTTTGGGATGGAGGGTGGGGTGGAGGATACCCTCCATCAGGGGTCATGCCAGCATTGGGAGGCACGTGGCAAGGAAATGCTGCAAAAATTACCTGGTTGAAGCAAATCTTTTGCAGGGTTTGTGGTAGCCTCGGCAGGAGAAGGTTTGCTGAAGTAGCTGGAGAGGCAGTCCAGTGGTGGATTAGGTCTTGCAGAGACGTGCCTGCCACAGACACAGGAAGCCATTGCCAAAAAACGACCTATTGGATTGAGAAAAAAGGGGAAAAAATGAGTGGTAGAAATGGAAAGATAAAGAAGATGCATCAAAATACAACAACATACTCCAGATTCATTGCAGGCCAGCCAAGGAATGCCAGCTGCGTTTGGAAAAAAGCAGAAAGATGCAGTAAGGTTGCATGACGTGTAGTAAAGTACGTGCTTCATTCAGCTTCATCCCAGCGTCTTCTCAGCAGAGAAAGCCCAGCTCAGCTGCCAGAGATGAGCCCAGGAGGGTGAGACAGCAACGAGAGGAGCTCAGCACCTACTACTCCTGTCTCACTGCCTGGTGTGAAGGAGCAGGGCGCCCCAGGCTGATGCTGACCCGTGAGCAAAGGCTGGAGTTAAAACTTTGGTCTGAGGGGCAAAAAAACCCTTTCATGAACCACTCTTCAAGAAGTGTCCCTGAGAAGAATGCAGCCAGTAAGATGAAATTGCCATTCATGCTTATTAGAGATGTTCAATGAATTAGGAATTCAATTAAGAAAATGTTCCACTGCAGGAAGCTCAAAAATTAAGATTATCATTACTGCAGAGGAAGGAAACATTTTTTAATGTATTAATTTTTTTTAATGACATCACTACAGACAATTCACTTATTCTTGCAGCACACAGGCCAGTAAGGACACCAGTTTCCCTCAGCGATGGGGAGCGGTGGCTAGAAAGCTACAGAGAAGCAGATGATACAAAGGGGGATTTCTGTGGGACGCAGAGCTCTGGAGGACACTAGGGCTGGATAACAGGCTCTGAACAGTTGTCTGGAAGAGATGACAATGCCAGATTTGGCATCTACATCTTTTCTTATCAAGAGCCTGACCTAGACGGAGGCAATGTCAGTGGTCACCGTTGACTCAAACAGGGCTGTGAACCCAAAGAAAAAGGTATTTCCAAGAATCTCCTTCATATATATCCCTGTACTGGGGCAGGGATCTACTGCCTACAGAGCTTTTTGTGGTATATTTGCATAGTGCCAACATCTGATCTAGGGAGCATGTGTGTGAATCCCTGCTGGTGCCTCTGTACCCATGAAGCGAAGCAACGATTCAGCTGAAATCCAAAGGTGACCCCAAGCATCTCCCTAGAATTCATCTGTATTGGGGGGTGTGGGTTTTCAATCCATTTTTTTTCCCAGGGAAGATATATCACGTAGAAAACCAGGAATAGAATAAATAGCCGGAGAAAGAGAGGAGGAGGAAAGCACTCAAAGGCTTTCTGCGTTTCTTTCCAAACCTCGTGCACACCACTGTTTTAATTAATAACTCTGTCATCCCTTCTAGAGTTCAAACAAAGGAGCACAAGGAGACTGTATTCCAGGCACGCAGGTACCGGGGGAAATGAAGTGATGGCTCTAATGTTTTGAGGCCTCATTATCAGGCTCGAGCTCTTGCTCAAAAATAGGTCTCTACTAAGAATTATCTGAGCCGCTACCTCAGGAGGTCACTTGGAAGCTGAGCTCAAATAGTATTTAAAATGAAAAAAATAAACCCCAAACCATTGTATGGAGGTTAATTAAAATAAACACACACACAAGCACAAGAACCAGCGATAACATTTCTGTGCATGGTGGCTTTGTCACTTGTTTCCAACACCAGCATGAAGGCTGGGAGAGTTCTGCTCCCAGACCAGACCCAGGAGGAGGAGACAAGTACCAGTGCCTCTTTGCAAACTGCGACTTGCTGAGCATCAGTACAGAGCAGCAGCGTTCAGACCTCTCCCTGCAGGCACAGTGGTGTTGGGCTGATGGTTGGACTGGATGAGCTCAGAGGTCTTTTGAACCTCAATGATTCTATGATTCTATTTAGACTGAGTCAATCTGCAAGGACTCAGAATTTAAAAGCTGGCTGGAAACCCTTCCTTCCAAACAGCAGCAAAACTAGAAAAAGCCCAGCGCAGTCAAACACAAACCCATTTGCTCCTTCAACGCCTACGATCACGTTTTTCTTTTCATGATCCATTTGAAAAACATTGTCTTCTGCACAGAAAAGAAATAATCCTCCTGTCAGGTACCCCCAGGCATGGCAGTGATCCCAGAAACAAATCACCAGCTCCGGATCTGCGTGACGTTGCAAAGCTTAATGAGGGTGACATGTATGGCCACGCACTGAACACACCTTTGGGTACGGCGGTGAGGGAACAGCCCTGCTCAAAACTGTGAGCTGCAGCTTAATCCTGTCTGATACCGCTTGCTTCAACCGTCATAATGATGACAACCCACCACCCCACGCCTACTGTGCTGGTGAGCGCTTGAGAAACCCTCCGAAAGCACAAAGCTTTCCTTTTCTGGCATTGCCGGCTGACTCTCCGGTACATCCCGATCTCTCCCTTGCGGTTGTTGTTCTGGACAGCCTCCAGTATTTCCTCCAGTGCCTAGAAAGTGCTAGAAATGGAGGATGTATTTTGGGGCGCCCTTGAAGGATTTCAAAGTCTAAAAGGTCACAAACACAACATAAATGTAGGTTTACATTCAAAATACGACTGTAGGGTGCTTCATTTTGAGAGGGTTCATTACTAAGGAGCCAGGCAGAACAGCGCCTTCTCATATGAATTGGGATCCCATTTGCATTCAGATTAAAGCAAGAGAAAATTGCCAGTAGAATGGAATTAAAAATATTTATGGATCCTATTGGCACGATGTATGTGTCTCCCAAGCGACGGAAAGCGAGTACAAAATTGAGAGAATCCAGCAATCAGTGGGGGAAAGGAGACAAACTNAAAAAACCCTTTCATGAACCACTCTCCAAGAAGTGTCCCTGAGAAGAATGCAGCCAGTAAGATGAAATTGCCATTCATGCTTATTAGAGATGTTCAATGAATTAGGAATTCAATTAAGAAAATGTTCCACTGCAGGAAGCTCAAAAATTAAGATTATCATTACTGCAGAGGAAGGAAACATTTTTTAATGTATTAATTTTTTTTAATGACATCACTACAGACAATTCACTTATTCTTGCAGCACACAGGCCAGTAAGGACACCAGTTTCCCTCAGCGATGGGGAGCGGTGGCTAGAAAGCTACAGAGAAGTAGATGATACAAAGGGGGATTTCTGTGGGACGCAGAGCTCTGAAGGACACTAGGGCTGGATAACAGGCTCTGAACAGTTGTCTGGAAGAGATGACAATGCCAGATGTGGCATCTACACCTTTTCTTATCAAGAGCCTGACCTAGACGGAGGCAATGTCAGTGGTCACCGTTGACTCAACAGGGTTGTGAATCCAAAGAAAAAGGTGTTTCCAAGAATCTCCTTCATATATATCCCTGTACTGGGGCAGGGATCTACTGCCTACAGAGCTTTTTGTGGTATATTTGCATAGTGCCAACATCTGATCTAGGAAGCATGTGTGTGAATCCCTGCTGGTGCCTCTGTACCCATGAAGCGAAGCAACGATTCAGCTGAAATCCAAAGGTGACCCCAAGCATCTCCCTAGAATTCATCTGTATTGGGGGGTGTGGGTTTTCAATCCATTTTTTTTCCCAGGGAAGATATATCACGTAGAAAACCAGGAATAGAATAAATAGCCGGAGAAAGAGAGGAGGAGGAAAGCACTCAAAGGCTTTCTGCGTTTCTTTCCAAACCTCGTGCACACCACTGTTTTAATTAATAACTCTGTCATCCCTTCTAGAGTTCAAACAAAGGAGCACAAGGAGACTGTATTCCAGGCACGCAGGTACCGGGGGAAATGAAGTGATGGCTCTAATGTTTTGAGGCCTCATTATCAGGCTTGAGCTCTTGCTCAAAAATAGGTCTCTACTAAGAATTATCTGAGCCGCTACTCAGGAGGTCACTTGGAAGCTGAGCTCAAATAGTATTTAAAATGAAAAAAACCAACCTCAAACCGTTGTTTGGAGGTTAATTAAAATAAACACACACACAAGCACAAGCACCAGCGACAACGTTTCTGTGCAAGGTGGCTTTGTCACTTGTTTCCAACACCAGCACGAAGGCTGGGAGAGTTCTGCTCCCAGACCCAGGAGGAGGAGACAAGTACCAGCACCTGTTTGGAAACTGCGACTTGCTGAGCATCAGTACAGAGCAGCAGCGTTCAGACCTCTCCCTGCAGGCACAGTGGTGTTGGGCTGATGGTTGGACTGGATGAGCTCAGAGGTCTTTTGAACCTCAATGATTCTATGATTCTATTTAGACTGAGTCAATCTGCAAGGACTCAGAATTTAAAAGCTGGCTGGAAACCCTTCCTTCCAAACAGCAGCAAAACTAGAAAAAGCCCAGCGCAGTCAAACACAAACCCATTTGCTCCTTCAACGCCTACGATCACGTTTCTCTCTTCATGATCCATTTGAAAAACATTGTCTTCTGCACAGAAAAGAAATAATCCTCCTGTCAGGCACCCCCAGGCATGGCAGTGATCCCAGAAACAAATCACCAGCTCCGGATCTGCGTGACGTTGCAAAGCTTAATGAGGGTGACATGTTCCGCCACGCACCGAACACACCTTTGGGTACGGCGGTGAGGGAACAGCCCTGCTCAAAACTGTGAGCTGCAGCTTAATCCTGTCTGATACCGCTTGCTTCAACCGTCATAACGATGACAACCCACCACCCCACGCCTACTGTGCTGGTGAGCGCTTGAGAAACCCTCCGAAACCACAAAGCTTTCCTTTTCTGGCATTGTCAGCTGACTCTCCGGTACATCCCGATCTCTCCCTTGCGGTTGTTGTTCTGGACAGCCTCCAGTATTTCCTCCAGTGCCTAGAAAGTGCTAGAAATGGAGGATGTATTTTGGGGCGCCCTTGAAGGATTTCAAAGTCTAAAAGGTCACAAACACAACATAAATGTAGGTTTACATTCAAAATACGACTGTAGGGTGCTTCATTTTGAGAGGGTTCATTACTAAGGAGCCAGGCAGAACAGCGCCTTCTCATATGAATTGGGATCCCATTTGCATTCAGATTAAAGCAAGAGAAAATTGCCAGTAGAATGGAATTAAAAATATTTATGGATCCTATTGGCACGATGTATGTGTCTCCCAAGCGACGGAAAGCGAGTACAAAATTGAGAGAATCCAGCAATCAGTGGGGGAAAGGAGACAAACTGCAATGACTTTTTAATGCTTTATACATTTTTTGTGTGGATTTGGTGCTCACAGAAGGCGGTTAGAATGAAAGGGTTGAAAGAGAAGTGGGGTATAGTGATGCTCTGTCTTTCTAGAAAGATTAGACCATCTCAGGATCTAAGGACACTTTCACACTCAGGGAGGTCTTAACTGCACGAGGGCAAGAGCAGTAAGTGAAATTAGGTCACATACCAAACCCACCGCAGGTGCAAGAACACCAAAGTCTTATACCTGCCTTTCAGGTGCTCTGAACACTGAGGCACTCTGCTTTTCTTCTCCACATGCAAAAAAACCCACAGAGCTTGAATTTCTAACCTCCAGTACTTCCCAAGGGGTCTCATGCAAAGAGAGCGCCATGGTGCAGATCTGTGAAGAAAGTGAACACGAAATGCACTTGTTTCCACCTCTACATGGAGGAGGACTTGAACACAAGCTTAAGAGGGTAAGAGGTTAAATGCTATTTCCAGTAAAAGTCCACAGGAAAAAAAAAGCCACTAGGGAACAGGCATCTAAAGAGACTTCCCAGGCACAAAGAAAATAATAAAGAGTCTGAAATACAAAAGGCAACTGGACGGGCAGAGACACAACGTGGGTGTTCTAGATCCAGGTTATTAGCTGCTCGATTAGCTTGTATTGCTTCCTTTATTTTAGAATAGTTTATTGTGGTTCAAAACCAACCTCTTCTTCATCAACTTTAAATAAGTCAGAATAAGCCTAATTTAAAATTTAATGGATGTCTAGACACCGTTCTTCACCAACAGAACTGGTGTAACCTCCCCTCCATTTCCACTGGTGGAGCTACGTGCGCTGGCAGCCCTTTCAAAACGGAGTTAATATTCCAGTACAAAGCACTTTCAAAGGAGACCTGCACACCTTCGTTTTTCCAGGAGTGCTCAAACCCATATCAGATTTGGCTTTGAAAGCCTCAACGCCGCTGGTAGGGTTCATGCATTACAAAGCACACGTATATCGCTAACTGACTGAGGTAAGCTTCTTCCACAAGCCTCAATGTTCCTCATGAAATCACACGCCCCTTTCATTTACAACCCGTTTCCCAACACACTGGGCTTCCAGTGCAGTTTCCATCGTCCTGAAATGGGATTCCAGAGCCCAACATTCCTCCATCACGCACCTCAAGGATCAGGAGTAACCACCTTTCCCTGCACTTCCGCAACTCAGATGTAGCTCCACTAGACCCTTGTTCCTCCACAGCTTTGTCTCTCAGCAGAAAAGGGGGACAGGGTAGAGAATAAGCAGCCAAGAGGCACCTAGGATGCCACCTCAACACTCGACCGTGGCCAGAAGAAGCAGTTATCAATCCATGTCATTGTTCAGCCATTCTGGAGCTGCTGGTGAGCTGCAAAGCCCCACCACTGTCCCCTTTTCCTCCCGCTGCCAAGGCACATTACCAGAACGGCTTTTAAAGCTACCGTGTTCCCACATTACCACAAAACCAACAGAAAAACTACAGCTTAACCAAGATCCCTGGTCAACTCCTATGCAACACTGGCCGTTGCGACTGTCAGTGGGTTTGGGGTCAGGGAAAAGGAAGGAGGAAATTGCATTTAACTGGAGTCTGGGGAATGCAAAGTGGCTCTTTCCTTCATTATCCACTGTATGGGGTGACCAAGATGTTTTACTTCACTAGTTGCCTTTCTCCACCGCGCTCCTCTGTAAGCTAAAGCTGGTCCCAAGGGCCAGGCCACCCTTATAACCCTGACCCATAACACCTTTTTATGTGTATTCTGTCCAAACCCACGCTTTCTGCTATGACATCTGCTCTTGGCTGGTTTGGTTTTCTTTTCATGTTGTGTAGACTCTTCCCTGGGCTGCTCCAGCCTTGGGTCCCATGGCAGCTCCTGGGACGCATCTCCAGCCCAAGCAGGGGCTGCAGCTGGAGCTCTATCTGCTCAGCCTGAGATCAGATTACGGGAAGCGTAGCCTGCCTCACAGCGATCATTTCCACCTTTGCTAGCTTTTGGCTCCAGCATCTATTTTGATAGATGCCAAGATCTGAAGGCTGTTAGTAAGGAAATGGAAGAGGGGAATCGCCACAATTTAACCCTTGGTTGGCAGCAACGCTAGCCCACAGGCCAGCTTCTGTGCAGTGATGTTGAAACATTTAACAAAAAAAAAATAAAAAAAAAACCAACAAAGAAATAATTTGAATTCATTTTATAGGAAAAACCATCACTAAGCCATGTTCAAATGCTAATCCCTGAACATGGAGGTAGGAACCTTACTGAGTTTGGTTGCTAACAATGTGGCTCATTTTTGTGCCCCCCTGTTTCTGGACTGAGGCAGCCCCACAGCAGCACCCCCTTTTCTGAGGAACTCTGGATAATGAATAGATGATGAATTTCCAGACTGTGACTCTGACGTACACAGGCATGTAGTGATAGGACGAGGGGGAATAGCTACAAATTGGAGATGGGACGATTTAGACTAGACAAAAGGAAGAAATTCTTCACAATGAGGATAGGGAGACCCTGGAACAGGTTGTCCAGGGAAGCCGTGGGTGCTCCATCCCTGGAGGTGTTCAAGGCCAGGTTGGATGGGGCTTAGAGCAACATGATCCAATGAGAAGTGTCCTTACCTGTGGCAGGGGGTTGGAATTGGATGATCTTTAAAGTCCCTTCTAACTCGAACCATTCTACGCCTCAGGAAGCCCCTCGCTAAGACACAAAGCCGAGACTTGAGGAGCCTAAGGGTTAAAGATGGGCTTCATTTTCTGCTGGCGTTGCAGCCAAAAAATATTCCACCCCCAGCATTTCAAATCACTACAGATACAGCAGTAACAGAGATGCAAAACTGGTTTAGAAAGAACCCGATAAATTCCCTTTAAACTTCCACTTGGAGCAAAAACCTTCTGGCTTTGAAATAAATGGCTCTGGACAGGCGGAGGCAGGGAGTGCACAATGTGTCATTCCCCTCAATTCAAGTTTTAACTGAGAAAAAGGAAACAAACTTCTGAGGATTTACAGCCCAACCAGCATTTAAGCTCTTGGTCGTCTCAGTAGCCGAGCATATTCCTCCCTGCACTCCAGGATCGCTTTATCTGCTCTTTCTCCATCACAGCTCTACTCCAGAAAAAAAGTAAAGGAAACATAAACAATCGAATTTCAGGATCACATAATCGTACGGGTGCTTTTTAACTCTAGCCAATATAGCTGCAATGTAGTTTGCTACCAAGTTAATCCAGAAAACACTGGATTAACACTGGAAACAAAAGGATGAAACCTGGGACCGCGGAGTTAAAGAGGGAAAATAGGAAAACAAGGGAAAAAATATGATAAAAGGTAAGCGTCTACTAAGGAACACGCAGCAAATGCAATCGAAATTAACTAGTGGTGGAAAATGAAGGCAGGTTAGTTAAATATTGCTTAATTTCTTTGTTGGGAGCCTTCTCCAGAATGGGTTGGAGGGCTTAATGCAGAGGATGGATGCTGGGACATTCAGCAGAGGGACGTTCCGTCCCTCTGCTGAATGTCCCAGCATCCATCCTCTGCATTAAGTTCCTTTCCCTTAGTTCCTTTGCAGTCCATGGGAACCAGGAATCCCAGGCGCTTCGGCTTCCATAATATAAAGACAAGACTTACAGAAAAGCCCAGAGATGTTGCTCGCCTTTCATGAGATGTTCAAGGCCAGGTTGGATGGGGCTTGGGCAGCCTGATCTAGTGGGAGGTGTCCCTGCCCATGGCAGAGGGGGTGGAATTAGATCATCTTTAAAGTCCCTTCCAACTCAAACCGTTCTACGATTCTATGATCACCGGTGCAGAGAATGGAGAAGAGCATCTCTCACTCCTGGGAACACGTGTATTGCTGTCAACTCCCTGGCTTTGTCCTTCCTATCTGCCTCCTAAGCCAGAGGGACACATTCATGAGACAAGAGACCAGCTGAACCAACACTGGGGTATCGGAGACCATCAGTGGCACAGGAAAAAAAAGCCTCTCGCAACCTTTTGCGTGAGCAGAACTTCAGGGAGAAGTCATCTGCTCAAAAATAGCATGCGTGCATGTCACCTGTCAACCGGCATGGGAGGCTCCACGGGAGGAATAGCAGCTCCGCTCGAGGAACAGTAATGAAACAATGCAAACAAGAACAGGGCTTAGTCACTCGTTCGACTCTCATCCCCTTTTGTTTTTACAGATGTGCAGCTCACGGAAATGAGACGATTAGCTCATCAAAGCATCTGTCAAGGGGAGAGACAAGCCAGCTTTTTACGAATGCATCCAAGTGACAGGACCTGTCGGATATAGGCTGCAGGGAATCTCTCCAAGCCTTATTTTTGGATCTATTGTAATCAGCCTTACCAGCTTGTTAGCTATCTCCAGTACATCAACAGGGAAGGGAAAGATAAACATAATACACAAAAACTTGCCAAACATGGCAATCTGAAAATGTGCTTTTTTCCATGAAGGATGCAAATCCTTGCCCTTCTACAGCATTTTTGTTTCACAAGAGCTGCACAGCTTGGCCTTCGCCCTCAGAAGATTTAAATGACTTGCCAACTGATTTAAATGGACTAAGTTATTTTACTTTTGTACTCACAAGTTGGGACGCACTAAAAAGCGATTTTCAGGCATCTGGTTGTCAGTAGGCTTTGCGAATCAACAACAAAACTACTCGTACGCTTAATATTGGACATTCCCTGGGTGAGAAAGGGTACTCAGAAGTTGAAAAGCCCTCCGCTAGAGCTCAAAGTATTCGAATTAACCATCAATCTCTACCTCAGGCTTCCCATCCATCTCTCGACAAGACACAACCACCCTCTGGAAGATGGGGAAAGGTCCCACATCTGCTGCGCTCATGCCTGGTGACACCTCAGGACATCCCTGTTGTCTTAAGCACAATTCTCATGCACGCAGGGAGGCTCTAGGTTCAGTTGGAGCCACATCAATGACAGGAGTATACGGTGGCAATCAAGTGCAAAAGACCATTTAGTGGCCTTCAGGAGCTCAGCGATAGAGCATAAAGGTTTTTTTTTTTCATTTTAAATGAGGAAAGGCAAAAGAGCTGGGACTGAAAGGGAGATTACTCATTTGTTCTTAGACCTTTGTTGTTAATCCCACCACACCTACTATGAGAGAAGTGGCAAGCTGTTGGCTTCACCCCTCGGTTGGCTCAGAGCCACTCGACGCTCGCTCAGCCTGTGTCATCTCTTCATCTGGGACCAAGCGGGCTCACAAACCCAACGCTACAAGTCGGCGCAGCTCTGGGCGCAACCGAAATTTCACGTGTGCTTGGCAGGTGGTGAGGAAGCGAAGCCAGCCAGAGAGAGATGTAATAAGTGGAAACAAACGGAAATGACACAGCCTGGGCATGAAGAAACATGTACAGTCGGTGTGTGTGTGTGAGAATGGGTTATATTGTAAAATCAAGCATTAGCTGCCAGATCTAACGAGCTCATGACAGCTCCTTGCGCACGCAGAGACAGCTCTTGGCCTCAAACAGCCACAAGCATAAGGCACCAATGTGGGGAGAGGGTTAGGATCTTCAAAGAACTAACTAGTCCGCTAAAGAGATGAGAGAATACTCATGTTTAGGAGGTGCAGGATGGCTGACAGCCTCCTTTTCCCCTTTACCCACCCATGTCACCAAGAAGAA
>WAAB01012904.1:84058-102382 GCA_013389865.1 Piaya cayana | reverse complement strand
GGAGGGAGCTGGGCTCTTCTCCCATGTGACAGGGAACAGGACAAAAGGGAATGGCCTCAAGCTCCACCAGGGGAGGTTCAGGCTCAACATAAGGAAAAAATTCTTCACAGAAAGGATCATTAGGCAGTGGCAGAGGCTGCCCAGGGAGGGGGTTGACTCGCCTTCCCTGGAGGTGTTTAAGGTGCGGGTGGACAAGGTGCTGAGGGACATGGTTTAGAGATTGGTGGGGATGGTTGGACTCAATGATCCGGTGGGTCTCTTCCAACCTGGTGATTCTATGATTCTATGATGGGTGAGTGGAGGGGAAATGCTGTACAGTCACCTTGAGTAACAGAAACCAGTGGCTCAGATCCTCTCACCCTCTTCCAGTTACACAGTGCCCTTCAACTGGTGCCAGCCCAGGGCCAAAATAGAAAAGTTAGGCTTCCCTGGAGGTTAGGAGTGCTCATAGCCTGCCCAAAGCATCATGGCCTGCTCCTTCAAAACAAGAGGAAAGACAAAGAAGATATTCATCAGCTCCTAATCAGTTCAGTCCTCCCGTGGGTTGAGCTATTTGTAAGAACTGATCACCTGCTTCTTCCCCTTGAAGCACAGCTTGAGTTCTAGCTTGGCTGCTCCTTCATGCTTCAACATCTCCTCGTAAATGCAGCCTCAACTTCTTCCAGACTTGAGATAAGATGCCAGCAAATATCCTCTCCAGTGGGAGGGTTTGCCGTGAGTTTACAGCTCAGCACATACACCAGGGAGCTGTGGTGAGCAGGGAAGGAGAAGAAAACCATGGGAATTGTGAGGCCCACTAGCTTACCTGAAGACTGTGTGCTGACCACAATCCATTAATTTGGAAACATGAAAAATCCCATTTCCCTCTCTTTAAACATCTATGAGTGACACTAGGAGTTACTTAACAGTAAGGACCGGAAAATCTACGCTATCCAGCAAATTACTGAACTCCAAGAAGAAGCAAGTCAATAACGTACTTTACATTTTCAACATTTTCTTGCTCGTTTCTTTTGTCCTAACCACAAAAAAAAGAATGGAAATCCTATAGTAACTGCTGAGCCTCATGTTCCTTTTCTAGAAAACACCATACTGCGCCTGCATTGACACAGAACCGGAGAATCAGATTATATCATTTTTCATAAAGTTGGGAGAGCTGGTCCCCAAGGGCACATACCAAGTCACTTAGCAGCTATCCAGTCATAATAGCTTTCAGCTTTCCAATATAACTTTTCCTGGGCTTCCTCCAAAAACTAATAAGACTAAAGCTGCCTGGAACAAGCTCGCTCTGTAGAATTTTCCCCGTTTGCCATTGGACAGCAGATGTGTGACTGCAGGGCTAACGCGCTTGAGGATTTATTCATTAGCTAGGTGGTCTGGCCAGCAGTTCCACCTGGCGCTCCCCCTTCTTGGACCTGCATGCAGCTGGGCAACATCCCAAGGCAGCAGTGGAACCCCCAAGCATGCCTGGCCATACAATTTTAGATGAGATCTTAGGAAGAAATGCTTTCCTGCGAGGGTAAGGAGGCCCTGGTCCACGTTGCCCAGAGAAATCACGGCTGCTCCATCGCTGGAGGTGTTCAAGGCCAGGTTGGATGGGGCTTGGAGCGACCAGATCCAGTGAGAGGTATCCCTGCTCATGGCAGGGGGTGGAACTGGATGGGCTTTGAGGTCTCTTCCAATCTAAATCATTCTATAATTCTAATTTATTACCAGTGCACTTCAGCCACCCCTCCATATCACACAACTTGCAGTCAACTCTCCTCTAAGGTTGAGAGTAAAACACAACGAGGAGCATGAATGGTAACAGCTTGGACTCATCAAAGTAACTGAAGTGAATACAGCACCTGGCTGCTACCAAAGCTGGTGGGAATCGAGCACCTCACTGCCCTATAACCTGCCAGAAACTGCAACCCAGGCACTCCCATCCAAGCCGACCCCATTAGTAACTGCTCAACCCAGTGATTGGGGTGTTAAAAAATCAGTCACTCACACACAGCACTTGCACCCCTTGTCTAGAAGCCAAGCAGCACGTGAAACGGGCAAATCCCAAAGGCAATGCCTTCACTTTTCATATTTCGCTCTTGGTGACTTCTCAAAGAGTTATTACATCGTTAATATCTGCGTGAAGCTTATTCTGAGCGGTTTACTGGAAAATTACTGCTTGTCAGCAATTAGCGTTAACATGAGTCAGATTTGAAGGCAGGACAGTCCATCATAAAGAGCTTTTTAGACACGGCTCTGTTGCTGGTACGTAATGGAGTATTTTAAGAACGATTCCTCAACAGCCACATGTCAAACAAATATTTTATGTAAGGACGTAAGAAGGACTGACAGTCTGATTTATAACTGGAATCCAAAGAGTTTCTTGCTTTTGAAAAGAGAGTCTTTCTCCGTGTCTTATAATTTCCATTTGGAAAAACAAATCTCCTGCAATGCACACCTGGCTTTTCACTCGAACCCTCCAGAAGGTCCCAGGGAGAAACCACCAAAGGCAGCTCAATGCCTAAATATTCCAGGCCCCTTCTGTGCCCCTCTTTCTTGAGAAGCCAATGGAAACAGGAGGAATCATTTTATTTTGCTCTCGGAGGTCTGCACTTTCAGAAAAGGCAGAATTTCTCAAAGGTGTGTGGATATAATCCTTCAGTCACATTCTTTCTGTTGGGATTTGGAAAACTGGTGGGTTTGTTCATCATCTGTCTGGGGAAATAAGATGTCGGCACTGGTGAGACTGAACCTTGAATCCTGTGTTCAGTTGTGGGCCCCTCACCACAAGAAGGATGTTGAGACTCTGGAGCGAGTCCAGAGAAGAGCAACGAAGCTGGGGAAGGGGCTGGAGAACAAGAGGAGCGGCTGAGAGAGCTGGGGGTGTTTAGCCTGGAGAAGAGGAGGCTGAGGGGAGACCTCATTGCNTCGATGATCTGGTGGGTCTCTTCCAACCTGGTGATTCTGTGATTCTACGATTCTATGATTCCGAGCTCCCTGGGATTCCCCTTTGGGCCATTGGCTGATTGTCCTGCAGGAATGATCCTGAAGCTGGGAGCCCATTCTCTCCCACGGCAAGGCTTTACACGCACTTTGGTGCAGAAAAGAAGGCTAAGCAGCATGGGAACTCACTCTGTTCTGTGTAAAAAACCTGGATAATTAATCTTGCTGCCATCATAGAGATAAGGGTATGAACACAGACACAACAGCCAGGAGAGCCCTGGTGTCCTTCACCCCACTTGCCATCGCTGAAATCTATTAGCCAAAGCTTCCCTGTTCCACCTCAACCCCCAAATTCTGCCAAATCTCCAGCGCTTGGAATCGCTGCCTCCTACTTCTGAGATTATGACGCATTCCTTCCTCAGCCTTACAAACCCATTTCCTTCTCAGTGGCAGAGGATTAAATTTCTTACAGAATCAGCGGAAACACTCTACGCTCTTACAAATAACGTATTAGCATTAGGGCAAATTCATCTCTGATCTCATTCATCATTTGCTTCAGCCTGCTTGGTGGGCAATACATCAGTCTTTTGACAGTCAGCACAGAGTTCTTACAGGCTCGGAGGAAAAAGCTTTAGCGTCTGGTTTAGCCAATGCAATTCCAGCAGCATGAGCCTACAGGGTGTTGAGGACAACCCTGGCACCACCTTTGGATGCCAGCAATCCAGTCGTAATGACCTGTGGTGGCTCTTCCTGAACAGACAACAGCATAAACCCTGCAAAATTACTCATTTTCACACCGCTTCCTATTAGTAGCCTTCATTAGAAACCCGAGGCTTCCTCACCACAGGTTCAGCTGCACCAGCTTGCTTAGGCGAGGGCTCCCCTGAATGACTTTCCTTCCCACATTTCTCATTCCCTGTGAAGTGGCGCAGAAGTGGATTAAACAAGCTATCATCTTGGTTAGTGATAATGAGAAAATTGAAACAAGCTGTTCCATAAATGTGATCATTATCTAGCAAATTAAATGAGATATTCCAAGTGTCCACCCTGCCATGGCCAAGGAACTTCACTTACTCTGCATTTCCTTTATCTGGGAGAGAGAGGAAATGATCACAACCTCCCACAAACCAGAGACCTCAATGGACACCCTGTCATTAAAATCATCTGGCTTTCCACGCTTGCTGCAATGGACACAGCACAGTTCAAACACCGAGAAATCCAGCTAACAGGGATCAGATTTTTGAGGTTTGTCTTCTGGAGAGCAGGGCTGAGGAAACCATATATCACCGCGGTGAGAACTGCTCTCATGCACATGCTGCCTGGAAGCCCATTGCAGATAGCCAGGGGCTGCAGGGATAAGTTAGGAGGCAGGAATCTACTGAAGATGCTGGGGGGAAAAAAACACCCAACAAATTCAAAGGACAAAGTAGAACAGTTTCCTGATAGGTGGATGAAGGAAAGGAGCGGCCAAAGCTTCATACCTGGTTGTTACAGGGATATCATTGAAGATGGGGAGGTGGAATCTATCTCCGTACTTCTTTATCTGCTACCTAAACAGCTGAAACTTTAAGCCTCAGGAAATATATTTAACTACAAAAAAGAAAACTGGCAAAATCAGGAGTTGGTATTTACTCTCTTGTTTTGCCATGCAAAACGCTGGCAAAACACAAAATAACTTTTTGTTTTCACCCTGTTTTTCTTTGTAGTGCTGTTGATCCTGCTTCCTCTTCTGGACAGGAGGATAAAAACATTCCCCTAAACCAGTTTCTGCTCATCCCTGACAAAAGCTGGGGAGGGCTTGCTCCATGGCTCATCCCTTAGTCCCGTTTCTCTGCTTTGCTGTGGGACAGGGAGTGGTTTGCAAAAGAAAATGTGAGTGGTCTGTGGGCTTCCCTGGGGCAGGGGGAGCTCCCACCCCCGCACCCCAACAGGACCTAGGGGTGGCCGACCTGTCTCCAGTCCATACCAGACCAATCCCTCTCTCCTCACCTCAGTTACCAGCACATCCTAGCATGGGGATACTCAAACCAGCTGTGTAGGATGCAGGAGGGATCCAGCCTCAGGGTAGAGGAGCGATGTCACCGTAGAAGCCATGAAAAGTCATGTCCAGCGGGCTTGTATCTAATGGTGCTTCAGCCTGCAAACACTTGCAGGATTGTCTCACCCAAGCAAAGCAGCTCCAGGAATTTTGTTGCTTATACAAAGTCCTTGACAAGCCACAAATGAGTGACCAAACTGTGAAATGCAGAGCAGACCTACGGTGTTCCCAAAGAGCTGAAACCGCCTTCAAGGAAGCGTGTTCCTGGAGAAGGAGTTGGTGCTGGGCGTTCTCCGCGAGAGCACTTTGCTCCAGCAAGATCCCTGGCTCCCCCTTCCCAACAGATTATCCTCAGGACTAGGTAAAGATGCAGTTAAGGAGCACAACACACTAATTCATGGTCCAGAGCTGTCTGAACAGAAAGAAAACCTCTCTGGCAGCGGTGGAGAGCAGGAGCTGCAAGCCCTAACTGGCCATGGGAGGGCAAACTGCTCCAAGCATTGCCGCTCGCTTCAGCACCAGCACAGCTAACTTTGCCTGCAGTCAGCCTCCTTTCTTGAAAGAAAATCCAGGCCTGCCTTCCAAGGAGTTTTAATTGTTCAGAAGTTTAGGAAGGGCTCTTATTTCAACCGGACAGAAGCGCTGGAAAGGGCAGCGAGTGAAGCGGGACACGCTGGGAATGTCCTGCGGCTCCCTGGCCAGCACAGGAATTCCTCTTTTCCCCAAAGGCAGAAACATTACGGCAGGCCTGCAGCATGACCCAGTCAAAGCAGGCTGCTAGGAAACGTCGGAGACAGTTAAAAATAGAGATTGTGCTGATCCAGTGTTAACTCTGGATGAAGAAGACAGCGGAGGAACTCTGGAAGGGACTGCAGGCATCACCACCAGGCTGCTTTTATTGAGCAGCCTCTCCTCTGCACTTCTCCCCTGGTTCCCTCTTGTCTTTTCCTTTATAGCCTGTTTGCTTTCCTCCATACATCACAGCAGTCAGTCCAGAATCATAGAATCACCAGGTTGGAAGAGACCCATCAAGTCCAACCGTTCCTATCGAACGCTAAACCATGTCCCTCAGGACCTCGTCTACCTGTGCCTTAAACCCCTCCAGGGAAGGTAACTCAACCCCCTCCCTGGGCAGCCTGTTCCAGTGCCTAACGACCCTTTCTGTGAAGAATTTTTATTTCATGTCCAGCCTAAATCTCCCCTAGTGGAGCTTGAGGCCATTCCCTCTCATCCTGTTCCCTGCCACATCCAGTTCCACCCCCTGTGATGGGCAGGGACACCTCCCACTGGATCAGGGGCTCCAAGCCCCATCCAACCTGGCCTTGAACACCTCCAGGGAGGGGGTAGCCACGACTTCTCTGGGCAACCTGGGCCAGGGCCTCCCCACCCTCACAGTACAAAATTTCTTCCTAAGATCTATTCTAAATCTCCCCTCTTTCAGCTTAAAACCATCCCCTCTCCTCTCACCCCTGCACTCCTTGACAAAGAGTTGCCAGCACCAGACTGTGGTTAAAGATAATGATTCCAGATCATTGCACAAATCATAATAATATTAATGGAATTACAGGATACCCTTGCTTTTCTAACTCCAATTCCAGGTTGAAAAGCAGCGTTATTAGCAGTCACGCATGAGCTCAATTGCTTTGATTAAAAAGCAAGTGTCTAATCTCTGCCAAGACTCAGTCCTGGGTTTAAATGCCTGATTAGCTCCCCCCTGCCAGGATTATTTTGCATCTTTGCATATTTTGGAGCTCTAAATTTCCATTTATCACAACAGACAAGAAACTGTTTAAACCAACTCTCATTTGCGCTGGCACTTCAAAGCATCACGTGTGAGTTTGTGGCTGAGTAGTGGCCAGAGCACATTTCAAAGGGTTTTTTTAAGGGCAATCTGCCACTTCTCAGGGAGCAAAGCCAGGACAGGACACTTGCAAATCAAGGGAATGTGTCATGTAGGTCTTAGGCCTCCTTGGAGATCCCAAATATCACCTCCAAGAAATCAGCATGTTACCATCAGTTTCAGTAGAAGAGGTTGGAAAATTAACTTCCCATCCTGGGAAAGTTTTTTTCATATGGAAAAAAAAAAAGCCCAACAAAAAAGCCCGAAAAGAAGTTGTAGGTTTGCAGATTTTAATTCTGCAGCACAACTCAAATTTGCTACGTAAAATACAAAATTTGCCATGGAATTGTTTACGTATCAAATTCTGTTATTCCTCCTAAGAAAAAATAAGATCTGGTTGGAGGAGATTCCAGACAAGCCGTAACTACCTGCCTCCTAAATATTTTACGCTGAGCAACTGGATCTTGTTATTTACAGGCACTTGTCCAGTGTGTAACCCACACCTAGATCCAGCATCGTCCTCGTCCCACCTCTATGATCCATCAGATCCCATTTGACACGTCTCAGGGATCACCTGAGATCTTGCTTCTCCTAAAAGAAGACACAGCTCAGACCCTAGTGGAACACAAACAGCACCAGCTTCTACCACACTAAGCCCTAATTGTGCTGACGTGCCCAAAGCTGCTGTTCTTCACAAGAAGCCCACGCTGTGCTTCTCCCTCAGCGTAAATGCAAAGTATTCACCCTGGAGAAGAGTAGCAGCTATTCTAGGCTGAGTAAGGACGACGGGTGCAGGGTAGGCAACAAATCCACAGCCCCTTTAGCAAAGGACAATGAGATGGTACAAGGTGTGGAGCCAGGAGGGTTTGCTGTGAGCAATGGTCTTCGATGACCATCACTTCTGCAGAGCTTCTCCACTTCTCCTGTCTTCCATGTATTGCTAACCACTACGTTTAAGGATGTTATTTTTTGCTGTGGCCAAGGCATTTCAGTGCAGAACACCAGGATTTACAGGCCAGTAGGGTGGGATGGGCCAGGGGGAAGGAGAACGGGGTTTAGTCATTGCCTCAATATCAAAGAAACAAAAAAAGAGTATTTTCACAACAGTGCCCCGAAAAGAGAACAAAACATCCCTGTTGAATTGTGTAACTGGGTCACACTACTGAGCTGACGAAACGCAAAGCCCTTCAAGATAACCGTGCTTTGGGGTGGCGGTGTGGAAACCTTCACGCAACAGCTCAATGAGTAACAGCAGAGCGAAGCAAAGAGCATATCAGGTGATTCATGTGCAGCTCCTGCAGGTCCGCAACACACTCGTGTCGCTCACCCGTGTGTTAAGGCAGTTCTGCCTCCAGGCTGCCCCAAGCCTTCTGCATTTTTTCCTTCCTTCCTTTGTTTTCGCGTGTGTCTAATTACTGAGGACATTCACAGAGAAATGGGATTTCTGGTCTCTAGAAGCCCATCTGCTCCCACTGTTTGTTTCCTGCAGTCGTCACAGTTGTCTCGTAATGAATTCCAGTGTCACGACCACACTGATGGCGCTTCCCACGGGGAACGTGCAGGGAAACCACCCTGGTCGAGAAAGCAGGTCTGCAGTACCCAAAGGACCCCTAAAACCATGGGAAAGAGCAGAAGGTGGCCCCCGTGTTTTATGAGGCTCCCACCAATGAAAGAAAATCTGGGATTTGTTACGGTAACACATCCCTCCTGGCTGAGAACTGCACTTCCAGTCCACCAGACCTGGCTTCCCACTAGGGTCATTGGCTGGGTCAAGGAGTTGTGCTGGTTCGGTGCTGATGCAACCAGTCGCAGCCACAAACTGGCTGAAAGGGTAAATCTGGCAACAGGCTTCTCAAAAGCTCCAGAGCTTCGAGGTGGATCCCCCCCAGGCCCTCCCTCAGTGTGAGCCGTGCCACCAGCAGCCTCCGTGACTACCTCCATCTCCAGCAGCTACCTGAGCAAGGAACTCTCAGAGTAAAGAACGACACTATAAAGGTTAAAACTACCAAAAATTGGATTAAAACAAACTCAGTTCCCATGCTTGCCTTGAAAGACAAGTCCTTTCTTTTAAGTTTAATCTCACTGAGCCTTCCAGACTGCTGCAAACTCAACACTGTCTCTTCCAGGTGCCTCTTTCTTCCCACCATCTCCACGACCTGGCTCTGCACCCACTTTCTTCTTCCCTGAGGAGCATCCAGCTGGTTTCTAGGGTGTCTGGGTCCCTCTCCAGGCCGGCCCTGCCTCCCTTCCCCATTAGGCTCTCTGTGCTATGGTCAACTTGGATGTTTCTCCCCAAGAGAAAATGTTTCCCCTGGAAACACTCAAGGCTAAGTTGGATGGGGCTCTGAGCATCCTGATTTAGTTGAAGTTGACCCTACTCACTGCAGGGGGGTTGGATTAAGGGATGACCTTTACGGCCCCTTCCCATCCAAACTATTCTATGATCCTGAGAGCAGGCTCCTGGAAGGGAGACCTTTCCCTGTCTCAGAGCCAGAGCCCACAGCCATGGTAGAGAAAACCCTGCCAGGACAGAATGACAACTGGACACAGAGCAGACTATGTGGACCACCAGATGGTTGGAGAAGCCAAATTTCCCAAGGGAATTAATTGTAGCACTAGTGCACACGGGGTAGCATAGTTCACGGGGCCGACTCAACAGAGCACAGAAAGCAATACTCCACATGGCTGTGGAGAAACTTTCAAATAAACCACGCTCACATCTGGTTTCCACCTGTTCTACAGTCCCCTTTCCTGCCCCCCGCATGCCTTGGATGTCTGCGTAGGCTTTGCGAGGTTACCAGCAAGTAAAACAGAGCTTCGCTTCCCCCTCTTAGACTCCCGCTTCCCCAGTTTGACGTTTGGCTCCAGCAGCTCGAGGGACAAGCTGAGGTTTGTCCCCAGCTCCTATGCACCTGCCTACCCCATCTCATCTTAAGGCAGTGACACCATCGTGGCAGGTGACCTAACCCTCTTGGAACCCTCTCAGAGATTTGGTGTCCAGTCCAGAAAGTACATGCAGACTGGAGGCATCCAAAGCCCCATGGAAAGCGCACAGGCTGCACCATCACAGAATCATAGAATCACCAGATTGGAAGAGACCCACAGGATCATCGAGTCCAACCATTCCCACCAATCTCTAAACCATGTCCCTCAGCACCTCATCCACCCACACCTTAAACACCTCCAGGGAAGGCGAGTCAGCCACCTCCCTGGGCAGAGCGTTCCATTTTCTAATGGCCCTTTCTGTGAAGATAATTAATAGGTTTTACTGAAAACCACCCAGGAAGAGATACAGTTAAGGTCTCCTTACAGCACACGCATACTCTGGGGAGGCCCACGTGATGAAGGAAGCATAGCAGGTTGTCCTAAGTGAAGCATGGCTTTGGGGATGATTTGCTACCAACTGAAGACACGATGCTATGCAGGAGGAAGAACTCAATCAGGGCTCCTCATGCCCTCGGCTGACAGGACGAGCAATTGCAGCAGGATGAATAGCGGGAGAGTAACGTGGAAAAAATAAGGCAAATGTATGACAGGAAAATGAGTCTCATCAGCTGAACCACAGAAACTCCATCAGCTCCGATAAGCTTTGGGTCATTTAAGAGACGGCAAACCAAAACAACATGAGTTTGTTTCCTTTCTTTGCTCTCTCCCTGAGCAGCACTGCTAAACTTAACCCGGCTCGCACCAGAGAGCAACAACGCGTGTGCCCAGCTTCCTTCTCACTTGCAAGCTTCCTTATTTCAAGATTATACAATCTCCATTTCTCCACTCTTCCAGAAGAAAGGCAGCACTGTTTTGTTACTGTACAGCTACTTAGTCACTGCTGAACCGAGCCAGCAAACCTAGTCTATCAGAAAAAGCATGAATAAAGGATTTGATTAGGGCAAGGGGAAGGGGGAAAGGGGAATGGATATGACATTTGCCTTGCTGCTGCACGCAGTTATTAGAAGCAGTGGGGACTCTTGGATTACATTTGAAAAGTTCACAATAAGGCCCTTAATCATGACATTCCTGGCTGATGCACATTAATATAAATTTAGGGACTTTGGTGGTAGCGAGGAGATTCATACTTGCTAAGGGTGAGGCTCCTGGAGGTGGTGTGTTTCCTAATATCTTCACCTGATTTCTAATAAAATGCCAGTCCCAAACGTAATACCCACCACACAAATGGTGCTGGTTCAGCTGCCTATGGATCTCAGCAGGGCTTTGAGGCAGAAAACACAGCATTTCCCCCCTTCTTATTTCTACAGGCTGCATTGCTACTCACTTCAAGCAGAGAGCTTTCCAAACTCGAGCTGGTCCATTTCTGCCTGTGGCAATTGAGGGCAGACACCTCTTCCACTAATCTCATGTGTCAGCATGGTACGGTTGCTAATACTTGTCTCTGGGACAGCAAGTTAGGGGTTTACCGAGTCCCACACAGCACGTCCTTTAATTCAGTGTCAACCAAGGATAAGCTGAGGACCTAGGGCAAAGCGTGATCCATTACAATTTCATGCTGGGTGGGTGCTGTATTGTTAGAAACGCAGCTCTGGCTTTCAGATGAGAAGCCAAGGCTGAACTGCAGCCCAGCTCTATTTGCTCCAGATTTGGGGAGAGCAGTATACTCACATTTTCTCCTTTCCATCACCAAGGAAGACTTACCGTGGCTAAAACTAGCGGCGATGCTAAAGAATTTAAACAAGAGTAAACGCGGCTATGAAATCAGAAACACCACAGTTGCAAAACAGAAAGCAGGCAGAAAGAAACGCTTTTTTTTCCTCGATAATGCCAAGGGGTTTTTGTCACGGTGCTGTGGAGGGCTCAGTGTGCAGGGGCAGAGGAGAGAGGCGATGGGCAGTGACATTTACACTGCGGAGATGATCCCTCCCATCCTCTGCCCCCAGTGCTGCCTCCTTCCTCGCTCGTGGGACACCTCTGCTCAAGGCATCTTTCCACATGGCTCCTCGCTGTAAATGGCAGCAGCCTGGCTGACCTTTGCGCGGTGGTAACGGCCCATCCCTCCCCACACAGGGTCCCTCTGTAATTGTTCACCGGGACGTCCATCGCTTGGGTACTTCTGGGGACAAGCCAACGCTTTCTGCAGCTTTGGACCCGACCTCTTTGCTCCCTGCCGGCTTCTGGGGGCAGAAAAGAAAGTGGGACCAGATTTTCCGATGCCATTTCTACCCTGACACCTCCTCCAGCTTCCGTGCAAACAGCCTGGAAGGGTATCTGGTTGTTAATGAAAACTGTGCCTTTTCACAGTAAAACACAGTGAGCCCCCGGGGCTCATGTTAGGACTACAAAGCTTGTTTGTACACTGGAAAGCCAGGAAGAATTATCCCATCTAACTTCCCCTACATCCCAACCTACTCATTTTCACTCAGTTACCCTGTACTAAGCTTAATTACCCCGGTATTAAGATTAATGGCTTGTGTTGATTAGAGCCTATCTCCAAAGAGAGACTATTACAGCATTTGAGACAAAGCAGCCTCTGCGGGGGAGGAGGGGATTTGTCCCTAAGGCTCGCTGTCCCCACTGCCAAAAACACGAGCCCCGCTGAACTTTCTTTGCTCCCAAGAGATGCCTGCACTGAATTGACTCCCAAGATTAAGGAACCCTTTCGTATCTGGTGTTTTCTCTCTGTAGAATCGTATAGGCACAAAAGACAAATTGCTTCTCAATCCTTTCTGCCTTGCTAAACAGGTCTCTTATCCTCTATGCCTATTTTCTCTAGCTCTCGTGCCTTTTTTTTGAGGCTCTGTGCTGTACCTTCTCTCCAGGTTGTCAACCAACCTGTTAAAACCCCAGAAGCAGCTCTGCATCTGTAGCTCTCAACAGCACAAGATCTTGAGATGCTGCAGCCTTCAGCATCCACAGAGGCAACCTGCTGCTCTGCTTCAACCGACAGCAGCACCTTCACCACCACCCTCCAACCAAGGTGGGTTAAAATAAAACTGAGCCTGACAAAAAGGCTAAAAAAACCCAAACCAGCTGGATTCTCCTTTCCTCTTGTGACTCAGGGAGCCTTTCTGTAGAGGAAAAGAATCATTTAGCTTTAGCTGTAGCTGCTTCGTGCTGGTATCAGACAGGCAACATCTTAACACGGCTCAGAAACTGCTTCCAATATCACTCTTGGACCAGATTCACTACTTTGTAGCCTGATAGACAAGTGCATTCCTCTGTTTCTCATGGGAATTATTTCATCCTCTGATACAGCACTAACCATCCCACTGCCTGTTCTACACAACTTTTAAAGCCCTTATGTTTTTTGTGATCTAAGGGGTGCAGTTCAGGGTTGGTTGATGTCCTAGCGTGGCAGCCAGGCAGCCCTGGGAAGGACCATGCGGTGTCGCGTTGTCACATACTCGACTGCTGCAGTGGAAACCGCTCCCTTCCCTCCTCGCTCTGGAAACGGTAAGAAGACCTGTGTTTCCATGGGGTTTTTTTTTGGCCTTTGGTCTAAGAACAACTAAATCTTCAGCGAGTGAAAAAGGCTTCACCTAGGTGATGTGATCTTCCTCACTGGAGAATGCCAGCGCAGACAATTTGTCCTGGCGAGCTATCAGAGCGGGGCTAACCAAGCATAGGTCAGCAAGAAAGATGAATTCTGAGCCTGCCTTTACCCCTTCACGTCTCTGCTGCCTTGTGCCAAGACTAGAGAGTCACTTCACGTAGGATAAACAGAAATAAACAGCCCCGATTCTTTTGTTTTAGCTGCCACAATCATTCTTTTCCCCTGAGCTCAGCCCCAGTGCTGAGCAGTCCCAGTGGTCACAGCACAGTTGAGCAGATTCCCTGGAGATCAGGCAGGCTTGAACAGAGTATATTTAGGAAATTCAAAGTGATTTGCTTCATTCCCCTTAAGCACTGGGCATACCGTGACACAACCCCCCCGCCCACCTCGAGCTGTGCTGGGTTTTGAGCATTTGTGTGTGCTCCTAAGCAGACGGTTTGTGCATTTCCACCTCTTCCAGACCTTCTAAGGTTTCTCTGCTCAGATCTCAGCTCAGCTCTGTTAACAGCACTGTTTAGCAGGACTTCACTCCCTGCCTTGAAAGACTGAGGCAAGGCAAAGTTGTTCTTACTCTATTTTCCTGTTGTTGTCATCTGCTCCCTCAGACCAAGCTGAGCGCTGAGCCAGCTAAGACCACTGCCATGGCACAAGACACACATTTCAATCTGGTGAGATCAGCAAACACCTTGAAATGATGCAAAAAGGAAGACAGAGAGTCTTCCTCTGGGCTTTCCAGGCTGTTGTGGTGCTTCAGCCTGCCCAGCAAAGCCTCCTTGAGCTCACGCCAGCCGTGAGCTAATTGAGACCAGGTTTAATACAGATCCTAACAAAGGATTGTGAAAGTAAACTAGCCTCAAACCTCATCAAGAGGCCTTTTTAAACCATTAAGCTTGCTTAACTCTACCTGGAGGATGAGATTGTCTGTACTAGACAATCCCTATAGAATGTTAATGTCAAAATAATACTCTTAGAATCGTAGAATAACCAAATTAGAAGAGACCCACCAGATCACTGAGTCCAACCATTCCTATCAATCTCTAAACCGTGTCCCTCAGTGCCTCGTCCACCTGTGCCTTAAACCCCTCCAGGGAAGGTGACTCAACCCCCTCCCTGGGCAGCCTCTGCCAGTGCCCAATGACCCTTTCTGTGAAAGACAATGACACCTTGTTCCCCCAGAGACATGGTTAACAGAATATAAGCAGGCCAGTTCTTACTAGGTTGCTATCACCACCACTTCTGAGCTATTTAATACCAAAGGTCACTGGAAACATCTTCAGCTTGTGGGAGCAGTTTTCTTTCCTATTCAACCAAAACAGCACTCAAAATCAACCCCAAAAGCAGCATCCCTGGATGCTTACACAAACGCAGGCTGCTCAGAGCTGCAATCCAAAAGGTTTGTTACCTGGGAGGCCCACCGGGCAGAGCAGCTACTATCTGATTCCTGCTCCTCTGCACATCCTGACTCTGTTTTCCACTCTCAAACAGCCTGGCAAGAGCATCTATAAGGCTCCATAAATGAACATTTGTGAAATGTTTTGAGATCTCAAGATAGGAGCGGCTATAAAAATCTCCCAGAACTATTGATGTCTTCTATTATTTATTAATGCTGCCGTCATGCACTAAGTCTGGAGCAATTGGAGCATTTAGAACAGCAAAGAAAACCACCACACCTGGGCAGGGCCTCAGGTTCTGCAGCAAGGTGACCGCTGTGGGCTGCAGAAAGCCATTTCCACAAGCAGTTTTGCACAGGACAAAGCCAGCAGAACAAAGCGAAGTAGAACGCTCCTCCTGGAGCAACGTAGGGGCTTCTGGACACGACTGGTGAGACAAGGCAAGGTGTCATCCAGAGGCGGGAGGCATCGCTCCACTGCTCTGCCCCAGAATACAGCCTTAAGTCCACAAATCCTACCCAGGCAGCTCTGCTAGGCTCAGCGGGGACAGGTTTGTCCCAGCTGGGAGAGGTCGGTGGGTCAGGAGGGCAGAGCAGCACCCACGACCCCTCCAGCCCCAGCATGGACCTTCCCCACTGGGAGGCTCCGCGGCCGGTCGGCCCCGGGTCTCTCTGCATTGTGTCTTCAATCGAAGCACAAAAGCCGTTCCTATAAGTGGGTTTAAATGGTTAAAGGCACTTGTTTTCTCTGAAAAGAGAATGAAATCGCTACTGGCACCTCAATAAAAGGAGAAGCTTTTCAGGCACAGCGCTAAAGCGGTGGACGAGGAGTCTTCTTCACTTTGCACGCCTGCAATTAGATCTGCTGCCTCCCCCTTTGCTCTCGTTAGTATCTTCAAAGGAAGAGACACTTAATGGCCTCATTGGTGGCTTGATGAATAATTAATGCTGCTGCATTAATCGTGAAGTTAACTAAGGCCTGGAGAGAGATTGTCTTTAGTGCAGAAAATCATCTTTGGGCAGTTGCACCGGGCACCGGGTCAGGGAGACGGATGATGATGTACACGCACAGCAGCAGAGAGCAGATCTGAACAGACACCAAGACGTTCCCCTCGCTCGGTGCCAGTCACTGAAGGACTTTTTTAATGAGGGTAGAGACTGGTGGGAATGTGAGGTTTCCTTCGTTGACCCAACTGTACAGCGCAGGATAGAAGCCCCTGCATACCTGACCCCCAAGGGCACCCCCAGCGTTGCTCAGAGCAGTGAGGCTGCTGTGGCTCCACTGTGAGATGTTTTACTGAGTGACAGCAGGTTGGAGTTTGGCTCAGAGAAGCTCAGCTCACTCCTTGGCACGATCAACAAGGCTACAGTGCCCCATGAGGAGTTGTGTCAGCGCTGTGCAACGGCACTTGCCATGGGAGGGTGGCCACCCTCCCTCCCTGCTGCGTGAAAAGGGGGTTGGTGATTTTAGAATCACAGAATCATTTGGGACCCTGAAGATCATCCAGTTCCACCCCCTGCCATGGGCAGGGACAACTCCCTCTGGATCAGGTTGCTTCAAGCCCCATCCAACCTGGCTTTGAACACCTCCAGGGATGGGGCAGCCGCAACTTCTCTTGGCAACCTGGGCCAGTGCCTACCCGACCTCTCAGGAAATAATTTCTTCACAAGATCTCATCTAAATCTCCCCTCTCTCAGCTTAAAACCATTCCCTGTTGTGCTACCCCTACACTCCCTGATACAGAGCCCCTTCCCAGCTTTCCTGCAGGCTTCTTTTTAAGTGCTGAGCCCCCCTTTAAGTCCTGCCAGCTCTTCGTGTGTTCTGCTGGAGAAGCTCTTTAAAAGCGAAGCCTTTGGCTTGCTGGGCTTTCTGCAGTGCCTCCTACAAGGGGGCTGCCACTGCTNATAATGCCTTTACAGCTAAATACTAAACGTGACATTGAAAAAATCATCTGTTCAGATTTAATCATCCCCCATTCACCCTTTCCAAAAATAAAATGGAAAAAAAAAAAAGTAAAAAAAAGACATCTTTCTGGCTGAAACATTTGGTTCTTGCTCAAGAATCTGGTCTGAATTTTATAAAGGTTTCCTGGAAGCGGAGATCAAGGGGCTGGTTTGGGGCTCAGAAAAAGCCCTCTGGCAGGATGAAGAAGAGAAAACTGCCAGAGACTGATACTTTGTCATTCGCTTATTGGGAACACTGCACAGGACTGTTCCTGATAATTAAAAACAGCGGTGACCAAAGCTCGTTTGCAGAGATTGAGCTTTTGGCCAAGCGTTTGTGTGTGGATGAGGAAATGAGATCATAAAAGTCACGACTGGCCTCCAAAGCTTGGGGTGTGTAATTGCCTCTCACACCTTGCTTCCCAGCTCCTCCAAATACCACCTTTCCTAATAAAAGCAGGACTGGGGCTCCTCACCTCTATTTTGAGCTGGTGCACGGTGGAAAGAGACCAAGAAAATCCCTGCACTGGGACTATCCATGGTACAAGCGGATTAAAACTGCTCTGTGCTTGGCCCCCATCCAGCTGGACGTGGCTTCTGTATTTATGACTTTTACGTGCAACCTTTCTCCTCAGGTGAAAAAAAACCCTGTGCCATCACAAGCTTAGCTAAAACGCACATTGAGATCCAACGGATTAACCAGAGCAAGGACTTGCTTTATATTTCAGAGAAGAGCAGCCCGCCCTTCACTGCTGAGCCAACCTTCTGACCATAGGTGCAAAGGGGCAGCTGAAATCATAGAATTATAGAATCATAGAATCACCAGGTTGGAAGAGACCCACTGGATCATCGAGTCCAACCATTCCTATCAAACACTAAACCATGGCCCTTAGCACCTCGTCCACCCGTCCCTTAAACACCTCCAGGGAATGTGACTCAACCACCTCCCTGGGCAGCATATTCCAATGCCCAATGACCATTTCTGTGAAATTTTTTTTCCTAATGTCCAGCCTAAACCTCCCCTGGTGGAGCTTGAGGTCATTCCCTCTCATCCTGTCCCCTGTCCCTTAGGAGAAGAGCTCCACAACCTCCTTTCAGGTAGTTGTAGAGAGCAATGAGGTCTCCCCTCAGCCTCCTCTTCTCCACGATAAAGACCCCCAGCTCTCTCAGCCGCTCCTCTTCTTCTCCAGCCCCTTCCCCAGCTTCGTTGCTCTTCTCTGGACTCACTGCAGAGCCTCAACATCCTTCTTGTGCTGAGGGGCACACAACTGAACACAGGATTCAAGGAGCAGTCTCACAAACTATCTCATATCTGACCCCCACCTAGGATGTGAGCTACTCGTGATCATCTTTAACACTGTGAACAACGGGTGGAGGCACTGACTGGTTTTTGCCCCAGAAGCTGAACTTTTCACACTCTTCTATCGACGAGGTAGGTAGGGCCGGTGGGCTGATGAGAGCAGCGCCGCAGAACTGCTGCCTACTTAAATATATACATGCACAGGGGAAAAAATACACGCTGCCTTCAGCAGATACTGTGATTTAAGTCACAATACGCCTACTGACACATCCGCCTACATAAATTCACCGCCACAAATGTCCCAATATAACAATACCACTGGGTTAGAGCAGTATAATCATGTAGCATCACTCCTACTGCAGAGTAAGCAATGCATCCACACGCT